>JAQGBH010006785.1:0-11937 GCA_034698265.1 Sminthurinus aureus
AAAGGAAAAGGAAAAAATCATTTGAATTTTCTTATATCATTAAAATGAAATTATTTTACTATTGATTCTTTTTGTTCGTTTTTCATTGTAACTAAATAGATTGTCAAGGAAATTCTGAGCCACATGAATTTTTCTGCTCTAAAAACTGCCCGTTTGGTCTGCAAAGAATGGAACAGTCTGGCAAATTTTGAACTCGGAAGAAGAAACTGCTGTCGTTTGAGATTCCAGAGGAATTTTCTGTTCAAAGAAAACGTGGATCTTTCAGTTCTCCGGAATTCGGTGGATTTGTCCTGGCTCGAATTTGAGCTTGACAATCTGGACGAAACGGAATTGGAGTACATCAACACATTTTGGGGAAGTCAAATCAAATTGCTGAAAATTCCTCCACCCAATTTTCCTCTCATCAACAAATTTTTCAACGCTGGGGAATTTCCTAACGTCAGAATTCTCAGTTTTCATAATAATATTTTAGATGCTGAGAACTCGGAAACAGTAGAAAAACATCCATTGCCAAGAGAATTTCGGAGTCTTCTCAAGTTGTTAAGGGAAGAATCAAATCCAAATTCAAATCCAGCTGTGTGCAAAGCCAAAGCCAAAGTTCAGCTTGAACGACTTGTGATTGGAAATCAATATTTGGAAAACAAACCAGAATTTGTGGATCAAATTAATCAGATTTTGGAATCAAATCAAAATTCATTGAAATTCCTGGAGCTGCCACTTCCACTTTGTTCCAATTCCATTTTTGGATCTCAAATTCGACTTGGATTTTCTGGGATTTTGAGTCAAGTCTCAACCATTCATTTTCACATTCTTTGCGACGACAGGAAAAACATTTGGAGTAAACTATTTCAACTCCCGCAAGGTTTTGAGCAGGAGAATCTACCAAATTTGAAAACAGTGCGATTTCAATTCAATGATTTGAATTTGTGGAGCTGTAACGTTCTACCCTCGGAGGAGACAAAAACAGGAAACGCAAGTTGCTTAAGCTCGAATTTGGGTTTGAGGTCAGTGATCAATTTGGAGATTGGATTCAAAAATAATTCGGAAGGAATCTTTCATTGCTATTACTCATTTCGTCATTCTCTTCTTTCAAACTGGTTTCCATGGTTTTCCGCCTTGTTTCCAAATATTGAGAAGGTCACAGTGGACCATTGGAAAAATTCAGATGAAATCCTCAAACAGGTTTTCACAGTCTGGCCAAATTTGATTACAATGGAAATCCAGGTTTGTTTTTGGGATGGAATCGATTCAAAATTCATGGATTCCGTTTTTACTGGCCTCTCCAAAGAAAAATGTGAGGAGTTGCGGAAAAAGCGACAGCCGGTGCCCATGTCAATGGGAATTGAGGAGATGAAAACCTGGCCGAATCTCAACAGTTTGAAAGGTTTGGTGCCGCAAATGAAATTGGATTAAAATCCTCCATTTGTTTTTGGATTGCATTTGCGTTGCTCATTGTTCATATTCCATTCAGACATCAATTACGCTTTACATGTGCTTTTCTTTTGTATTTTTGGCTTTAATTTTGATTTTCCTGTTTTATGTTTTTGTTCAGAGTTGAAGCAACTTGACATTCGCGTCATTGGTTCTTCTTTTTGGTGTCCCGTGTCAACAATCAGTTCTCTTTATGCTTTTGATCTGAATCCGGAGCTCAAAGTTACAATTCGCCATTTTCCCTAGAAGGTCAAAAAATCCAAGCATTCAAGTGCTACCAACCTTTTTTTGGCCAACCTATTCACCTAGAACGTAGAGTGAGTGATTGGTTTATGTTGGTTGGCTTGATTTTTAGCGATAAAAATTAATACCAAGAAGCTATTTTTCTTTGAATTCTCTTGTCTTTTGTCCTTGATTCATAATTCAAAATGTAATTTTTGTAGTTGTATTTAATATCCAATATTGAATTTGTGAGTTGACAATGCAATTCAGAAATGAAATGAACAAAATATTACTTTGACCTTGTAACTCAAAACTCTAATATTTGCCATGTGCATCAATGTTATATTCCTAACGTGTATAAAATTTTAAATAATTATTTCCTTTACAACATAAATGACACTACATTTTTCTTAGTTTTTAACCATTTCTAACTTTTACAAGCCACTTTTTGTAACCAAAGTATGAGCAAAAATACATTTATTTCAAGTTATTTTTTGTATTTTCATTTTATAACTCGGGCAATTTTTCTATTTTTTCCAATTTTACTTATCTGAGGATGAGAAATTTTTATCCACTTGATTTGATATTTGATACTTTTGATCTCTAAAATAAATAAATAACGGTCAATCCAATCTCATGATTCATGAAACGTTCAAAAATTAAAGAGGCGAATGCAAAGAAAAAATAATAAACAATTTTATTTGGGGTTCATCCATGAGTTTAATTTTAATTTTCAAGGGCATTGAAACGCATCCGACTCAAACTCGAATTGAATTCACAATCCCACTAAAAATCAACCAACGCAAACTTTAATAACAGTGTTGATGGATATAAAATGCATCTGCGTTTAATGAGTGCAAATGAATATGCGACTACTCCTAGAACTCTAAGTCCATGATCACCAAATCGTATCTCATAATGTTAAACGGCGCACAGTGAGCCAGAATTCCAACAAAAGCGCCTTTAGTAATCCGAGAACACATGAACACCAAAACCGCTGTATACACGTAGAAAAACATGGAGAATTCAGTGGAATTGGTTTTGTGAAATTTCGTTAACCCAGCTCACGGATACCGGGTATTTTCGAAGGTTTTTCAACAAAAACTGCATTAATTGAGTTTTTGTTGAAAATAAAAGCCTCATAAAAAACTTTGAAAAGGGTACCAATCGACAGAGAATTTGATGCAGATTATTTGTTGTGAATAAACTGTATGTTTATCTTGCATAGTTTTTGAGAAAAATGGGTTTTTGTGCAAAAACGGACGGCAAAAATTGAATAAAACTTTCAAACGGCGTCAGAGTGGAGCAAATAGTTCTGAATTTTGGCAACTCAAAGAGGTCTAGAGTCAAGATCCGCAGCTTTCCGCAGCCCAAATTTTATTCCAAAATTATCTGCATTTTATTGGCTATTTGACGTGCATAGCCGTTTTCCGCAAGTCGCCGCAAGACGTTTGTAATTTTAAAATCAAGTTTCACCATTGTAGCAAATGGGAATTGAAAACTTTTTTATTTAATTGCGATGACATATAATTTTTTTAAATTTTAAAACTCACGACAAAAAATGCCCTTAACATTGATGATTCATGAGAAACATTTCATTTTTTGAAATTTGACAAAATGTTTTTATCTTCAAAGGCGCTTATTTTCACCTAGCCGGCCCACTGTGTGCCGTCCTACCAAAACTTTGGAAATGTCTAAAAAAGAAAGACCATTCAAGACCTATTTTTACCATTTCTTGGAAACCACATCGTCGTGAAACAATGTCAAAATGCCGGTCTATAGAATTTTGCCCAACCCCCGCAAGAAAATGGCCTTAGGTCCTTGTGAGCAATATGTAAATGGAAAAAAAATTGTTACTTTTCTTCTCGGATCTTTAGGGGTCAAGAGGTCAAAGCAGGTAGAACGTGGTCAAGGCCTATTTTTTTCGAATAATCTGCAATTTTTTATTTGTATGCATCTCATCATAAGTAACAAGGTTTAAATGAATCACTTTACGATTCCATTACTTTTTACCTGTTTTGACCTCTTGACCTCTTGACCTCTTGACCTTTAGAGGTCAAGGACGTGCATGCACAAAACGTTTGCCCAATTTCAACATTGTTCAAAAGGACCTAAGGCCATTTTCTATTGTGTTTTGGGCAAAGCTCTATAGAATGGCATTTTTTACATGGTGTTCCTACGATATCCTTTGTCCTTTGTCCTTTGCACCAGAGGTTTGCAATAATTCACCTACCGCTTAGCAAAAACTTTATGTTTTAGACTGGCTACGCTACTGAGCTGATAGCAAACGTTTTGAATTGTGAATAATCTTGACAAGTCGATCCGTCAAGTGTCAAGTTTTATCTGTAAAATGGAACACCACTTGTAAATTTTAATTACAATTTACGCCTAGTGATGAACTCAATACTCAATACTTAATACTCAATTCAATTCATCTGGATGAACAACGAGGAGCAAAACAGCAGAAAAATGTAACAACACCTGCAAATTACAAAAATGATTGATGATTGACATTGACGCTCTTGATCCATTTAATTCTGATGAACATTACCAATGTCAATTTGCTAATTTCACTTGGAATTGCCTTGCCAATTTTTTGCGATGCCAAAAATGTTTCCTTTTATCAATAATCAATACTTTTATAGCACTGCTAGCAGTGATATAGAATATAGACAAAGAAATAATAATGGTCACAATAATGCCTAGTTTTTCTAGATATACGAATCAAAAATAAATGACCTTTCACCACACTATAATCTATAATCTTTCGCTTAAATAACCTGCCTTAAAATGAGGAGATTGAGACCATCGAAGCTAATTAAAGTCCAAAGTATGTAGATATAACATAATAGTTTTACTTTCTAGTTATGAACGCTTATAAAATGAACTTGTGTAGAAAAATGAGTAAAAAATGAGTAAAAAATGAGCACACAAAATATCATAAGTGTAGTTTTATTGTGTACATTTCACATGTTGATAAAATCAAAAGGTCAAATTAACAATGAACCACAAAATTCTTAACGGCAACGGAGTTTTAAATTGAGATAAATTATAATTAAAATTAAAATTCCCACTCTTTGTGGTTGTGTTGGAAATATTGGAATTAATTTTGAAATTTTTATCTTTTATCATACAAACAAAACGTAATCAACAATCAACAATCAAGGTTTCATCAATTTGACGTGATGATAATTCTTATTGTTTTGTCAAGGTATCAAATCGGAATCAAAAACAGTGTGACCTTGGTCATTACCGCAATACGCAGATTTTACCCGCTCCTGGAATTCCTCCCGTTGAGATTTGATCCAGCTGAGCCTTTCATCACAAATCAAGGGATTATTTCCGAGGTCAACTGAGTTTTCGGGATGGGCCTGGAGAAAAGTCTGGAAAATCTCTGCGGGTAAAGTTGTGATTTGGTTAGAGTATAATTCAAGAGTCGTTTGGCGGCCACTTTGAGCGATCCCTGATTTGGGATGAAATGAAGTCCCATCCAGTTTATTCAAAGTTAGATCAATGAGTGAAACACTCGAAGGAAAAACGTTTTCTCCAATAAAGTTGATCCCGTTGGAAATAAGATAAATGGATTCAAGGTTTGGGAATTCTTTAAAGTCCGAGTTGTTCAAAGGTCCATTCAAATTGCAGTTGTACAAGGTCAAACTGGTGAGATTGGTAAAGGCAGAAAGTCCGGGGAGAAGTTCAAACTGACCTTCATCAGTATTGTTGTGATTGGTCAGGTAGAGGTCGCCAGCAGAAAAAATGGTGGTTTCATTTGAAAAATATTTAAAAATCTCTCCAAATCCTTCTCTCTTGATGGGCGTGTAATCAAGTTGAATGTAGTCAACGTGAATTGACCCATGATCCTCCGGATTTCCAGAGGTTACAAATTTTGTCATTACAAAATTGGTTTCGACAGTCAAAATGTCCATTCGACTTCTATAAAGAGGCGCGAGGTCAAATTGAGTCAACTCTGTGCTGCTCAATTTAAATTGGTAAATATAAACTCCGCGATCCTCTGGAATTTGATTGACTCGACGGATTTCTCTGAATGTATTTTCAATGCTCGATTGAGTTACTTGATAGTTCCAACAATCAATATCAATACCATAGGAAGACTTGAAGCAAGTGCAGGGTGAAATTAGTGAAGCATTTGGACACGTTGACGCTGAAATACAGATACAATGTACAATGTTGAGCATTGAGAAAATTCATACTTGAAATAATTTCAAATTCAATGATTTTTTAAATTCCAATTCAATTTTATAGAAATTTTACCTTGGATCGGTGATTTTGTTGCTTCTAGTGTTGTAGTTGTTTCCACAGGAAGAGCATAACCCGTTTGCACAAGAAACACGATGACCAAAATTAATGAACTCAACCGACAAATCATCCCCATTTTAATCAAAAGTTGCGAGGTATTTTTTCCCACTAATTTTTACACATGAATTTATTGCTAATGATTTGACGGTAGAACAACAGACGTTTCCAAAACGATATTTTAATTTTCAAATAAAAGCCCACGCTCCAGATTAGGTTTCAAAAGCGAGAAACGAATGCCAATATTTCCAGCGTTGTAGATGATTTTATATATCTTTTGTCGTATCATCAATCATCAAACGTGAAGTTGATAGCAACCGTTTTAAATAATCTTGACAAGTCGATCCGTCAAAACTGCCAATCTCAAAGCTCTGACTGTGAAATTGAACATTATTTATAATTACAAAAGGCCTTTGTCCACACATGAACTATTTTATCTCGCGAACCAGTTGGATCGGTTAGTTTTACTTCTCCGTCTCTCCAGTCTCCAGTGCCGGTCTTAGGATTTCGGCGCCCTATGCAGACTCCACGCAAAGAAAAACGGCACCCCACGCAAATCAATATGGCGGCGCAAATTTTATGTTTCGGCCCCCCTTTTTTGAATTTTTTTGCAAAATTTGCAATTTTAAGCTCATTTTTTGGTATTTTGGGCCCCTTTCTGCTCTTTTGGCGCCCCTTAGGGTGGCCCGTTTTGACTAAATGACAATTCAACGAAAAGTTGTCTCAAATCAAACATATACCTAAGTAGGTTCTGACTGTGAAATTTGAAGAAAATCTGAGGTTGATCTGAGGTTGCGCAACGAGGTCATAGGTCATCGACTCCTAAAAATCTCGATTTACATTTCTTTCTCTAACTAAAGACTGCGTGAACTGATTGTGACGTGGGTTACCGTTTCAGAACGGGAATAAAATGGCCTTGAATGTGTGTAGACAAATACTTAAAAAACCCCGGGTATTGGAAAATTACCCGGGTATCAATAATCCGTTTCAAGAATTACGTTTTCCCAGGTTGAACCAAGGCCTTAATTTAGCAGATTAAGTAAGATTTAAGCTGTTATGCTTTTGCAGTTTGCCATTTTGTGCGGTTTGCCTTTTTGGTGGCACTTAAAATTTTAGATTATTTTGCTCTGCGAGATCTAACCCTTTGGCTCGTTTCGTTGGCAAAAGTATAATTTTGTTCTAATCTGACTATTTTAACTGTGCTATTTTGGTTTCAAAACTTGTAAATATTAGGCCAATGTTTCGCGGTAGGAGGATTGCTTAAGTAATTTCACATAGTTCAATTCCTAAAACACCCTGTAGTCCAAAAAATCAACTTTTTAACCGCTGGATGAAAATTATCCAGAATTGATCTTAGCTCACTAGGAGACTTTCCTGAAAGCTTCAGCTCCTCACTTGAAACTTTTTCCGTAAAAAAATAGCTTGAACTTCAAATTTTTGCTGTATCTCCAATGTCAAAAATTTTCGTTTTTATTTTTTTCCTCAACAAAAGACGGAAATTTTGGAAATTGCTCCATATTCACCTCCCCTAAAATGAGTATTTAATGGGCACGGTCATTTTTCCCTATGGGTATGAGGAGAATACATTACATAGTGCTAAGTGCCTCTGTTGGTTAAAATTTTCAAATTTTGGACACTTGACGTTACGTTCGTATTTTACACTTTCATTTTTAGGAGCGCAAAATTTTGAAATTTTCAACAAATTCTGAATTTTAACACAAATCAAAGTTTTGAATTTTTAATACACATGTGGCTGAAAATGGCACTGACAATTTTTAGCAACATGAAATTTTTTCAGGGGCATCAAGCCCCTCACATACTTTACGTGGCTTGAGAAAATTAGGTAAAAATCCTGGGTTAATTTTTTCAGGAGTCTGAATAATCAGTAACTAGGAAAACCCCGAATTTTGGGGTTTTCGGAATTTTTGTAAATGAAAATTTCGTCACAAACCAAATTAAATTTTGTTGCATAATAAAATCCGTGTGTATTTAGTCATTTTTAGCAAAAAAAGGTGCTAAAAAGTGGTAAAAACACCGAATTTCGGTTTAAAAGATGAGTATGTGTAACCCCCGAACCCGAAATTTGTCACAAATTTGTGTAAAAGGGCTCAAGATTCTGAACAATTCGAAGAAAATCGGTGATGGGGGAATGGCCCCACCGCGAATAGAACCCCCGGCCTTACTTGAGCTCAAGCTTCAAGCTTCAAGCTACTAAGCAGCTGAAATCGAATACAGCGAAATCCTGACTATTCAGCAAGTTCATCCTATGGTACGTCCTCAGCTCTGGTCATGAGTGCCGTCCTACCAAAACTTTGGAAATGTCTAAAAAAGAAAGACCATTCAAGACCCATTTTTACCATTTCTTGGAAACCACATCGTCGTGAAACAATGTCAAACTGCCGGTCTATAGAATTTTGCCCAACCCCCGCAAGAAAATGGCCTTAGGTCATTGTGAGCAATATGTAAATGAAAAAAAATTGTTATTTTTCATCCCGAATCTTTAGGGGTCAAGAGGTCAAAGCAGGTAGAACGTGGTCAAGGCCTATTTTTTTTCGAATAATCTGCAATTTTTTATTTGTATGGATCTCATCATAAGTAACAAGGTTTAAATGAATCACTTTACGATTCCATTACTTTTTACCTGTTTTGACCTCTTGACCTCTTGACCTCTTGACCTTTAGAGGTCAAGGACGTGCATGCACAAAACGTTTGCCCAATTTCAACATTGTTCAAAAGGACCTAAGGCCATTTTCTATTGTGTTTTGGGCAAAGCTCTATAGAATGGCATTTTTTACATGGTGTTCCTACGATATCCTTTGTCCTTTGTCCTTTGCACCAGAGGTTTGCAATAATTCACCTACCGCTTAGCAAAAACTTTATGTTTTAGACTGGCTACGCTACTGAGCTGATAGCAAACGTTTTGAATTGTGAATAATCTTGACAAGTCGATCCGTCAAGTGTCAAGTTTTATCTGTAAAATGGAACACCACTTGTAAATCTTAATTACATATTATATTATATTTATTCACATTGGTTATACTAATTTGTGGTAGATTTGACGGAGCACGTGTGTGACGAGTGCGGGAAAAAAGAGATTTTACAATTTAAGCTACAATCGACTTTAAGCATACATAATACATAAACTATACCACTTGAAAAATGCTGGTCAAGCTCAAGCTCAAGCTCAAGTTGAAGCACAAAATTCAGAGACACCCAAGTAGTAATCTTCGTCTTCGTCTTCTTCTGTTTCTACATATTGTTGGAAGACGTAGTCAGGAGTCAGGAGGAAGATCAACAATCAGACCCTAAACCATTGTTCATTTAAGAACCCGACTGGTTTTTTGTCATAAACTTGCACATTTCTAATTGGCCTTTTTATTTGATTTGATTTATTGCCCCAAAAGTCATAGCTTATAAATACCTACATGTGAATAATAAATACAAAATCCAGTCGCAGGCAAAAGGAATAACTCTAAGAAAAATGGATAAAAAAAGAACCTTTGTAAATTTAATTCTCAATAAATCATTAATAATAAGAATAATAACAATAATATTATTTGACTAGTAGATACTCTTTTTTTATACGGACATGTTTTGAGATAAAATTCTGTTGCATGTCGTCCGACACCTGGCTCCGGCTCCGGCTCCGTCTTCCCGCTGACAACTGACAAGTGTGGGGAAAAGACAATGAAAACTTTGATCCATTTTCAGCTACTTTTGTACTGCTCCATTCTTCTCCCTTCTCCATGTTTTAGCTCTTACTTTTACCATATTTATATTTTAATTTTTTGTGTACTCGCCCGGAATTCAGAATCCAGAATCCAGAATCGAGCAAAATTCCTCTTTCGTCCCTTAATTCATTTTGTCATGTCACAAGTTACAAACAACTTGAATTTGATTGAATTCCGCTGTGATTTTTAGACTAATCGTCTTGTATATTTTAATCATTTCAGAAGCATACTATACCAGAGAACATGAACAGCTCATTTAAAATGTAAAATGGGATGAGACTTTTAATAAATTTGCACTGTTGAAATGCAAAATGCCGGAAGGGGTATAAAATTTTGTATTTGTATTTTGGATCAACTTTTTTTTGTTTATTGTCGCTCTCTCTTCATTCCGCCAGTTTGTAAGTCCCAATTTGAAACTCCCAAATCTCAAAGCTCGAAGCTCAAAGCAACAGGTTTAGCGCCGATCCATAAAATGTACTTTACAGTTGACGGTTGACGGTATTCAAGAAGATGGTCCAATGGTCCATGCATGACGAAAAAAAACTCTAGTACTCTAGCATAACAGCTGAGGATTTGAGATGAATTTCTCGTGGATCCGCCGTCTCTCATTTCTCACAGCAATTTCAATTACTTTTTCCTCTTTTAAAACTAATTTTGATTTTTATTTTGATTTTTGATTGCTAAATATTTTTCAGCTGCCTGGTTTTTTCTCTTTCTGCTCGTCATTCGTCATGATGTCTACCGCTTTTCGCTTGGCCCTTTGAGTTTTGAGTTTGTTTTATCAACTCAATTTGTAAAAAAAGAATTAATTTCCTTTGCTCCACCTAAAAGTTGAAGACTTTTTCATGGATTTTGAGAACAATTGACATGTGTATTTCCAGCAATCAGCAATCAGCACACAACACATTTAAATATTTAAATTTTTCATCCCTTTTCCTTGTTCTTTGGGTGAATGCAGATTGGTTTAATGACCGAGTTTGCAGTAAAATGCATAAAATCGGGGGCAGGTTTTTGGGGCTCAGATGCTTAATGCTGTTTATGATTGTGAAAAAAGTCCGTTCAAAATTCAATTTGAGAGCGAGAGAAGCATCAAAAACCAAAACCAAAACCAAAAAAATGGAAAGCGGCGTTTCCTTTCTTGTACATTTCTTTGTTCTTTGTTGGTTTTCCTTTGGAAGAGAGACAAAACATGTTTGTACACTATGGAATTCACATGACAATGATCAGGGGCGTCTAAATTATCGAGTTAGTTCACAAGTTTTGATCATTGTAAAGTTTTAGGGCCAGTGAATTCTTTCTGTTACTTTTCACATGTACACTTCATTTTACCTTCGGCACCCAGACACCCAGACAAAGGGAAGCTTCATTCGTCTGTCTGGGAACAATATCTAGATTAAAAAACAGTGGAATTTTGAATTTTGAACCGTCAAAAGTCAAAAGGTTCAATGGAAAAAATATAGGACAAAATGGGTACTCAAATATTGTTTAACCTTTGGAATTTGGAACTTTAATCCTCAAACCTCAAACCAGAAACCAGAAACGGATCAAACGACAAACGACAGCAACCACCTGCTGACTTTCGTCCAATGTCAATTGTCAATTGTCATGCTTAAATTGCCATGTTTCCTGTACCTTTGTAACCTTTTCGGAGGCTGTTACACTTTGATTGTGAGTACAGCAGTGTAGCAAAGTAATGGATTTGGCTCTGCTTCTGACTGGAGTCTGGAGTCTAGAGTCTAGACGTTTTTAGACATTTTAGAAAGTTTGACAGGAAATAAAACATGAAATTCTATTCAAAATTCAAAATTCAAAACAATCAAAAATAACGTATTTTACACTTTACACAGCGACCTTTTCCTTTGTTGTCCTTTTCACATTTAAACCATTTACACTACATTTTACCTTCCTTCACACCCAGACAAAGGGAAACTTCATTATTCTGGCTTGAAAGAATTTGGATTAAAAAACAGTGGAATTTTGAACGGTCAATGGAAAAAATAAAGAACAAAATGAATACTCAGCAATTACAATTAAATTAACTGCTTTTAGTTGTAACAATGTGTTTTATTTACATAAATAATCATCTAAACAAGTGCGTGCGGCGGCTGGTTTGCGAACGAAAAAGACTCACCGTTCGAAAAAGCACATTGTAAATTTGAACTTTTTACATCTTCAAATTTTTGATCCTTTCCTATCTTTTCCAAATTTTGGAAATTCTTGGATACGTTTAGCGCGCGAA
>JAQGBH010006786.1:0-11936 GCA_034698265.1 Sminthurinus aureus
TTTAAAATGTTTTGGGCATCTCGTGTTCGAGTTTTTCTTAATTTTCAAGTTTTAAACGGCCGCATTCAGAAAAACGATGTCAATATTCGGAATCAGCGTCAAAAACTGCGTCTAATGGTATAGGTTTCAACTCTAAACTCGAGCGGCACCCCGTGTACCTCCATTGTAAGTTAAAAATTATCACCTTCGACAAGAACTTTTTTTTTCTGACTTGACTTGAATTGAGTGTGAGTTTAAAACATGTAATTGGATGGATACAAATCAGGAATTTTGTTTTCTTTTTTTATCATTCTTGTTTTTCTTTTGCAAGCACCACTGGAGAAAGAACAAATTCAAAAGTCAAAAGTGTTCATACTCATTACTTATCTCATTATTACTTGAGCGCTGAGCGTTTGTTAGTTGAAAAGATGGGTTGTTTGTCGAAAAAAGGGCATGTTTTTCTCCAAATTGGGCCCATTATTCCTTCCAGCATTATGCATTCATTCGCACACTTTACCAATGCTTCTCCCTTGAAAAAGAAAGTCAAATTTACATTTACATTTCATATCATTTACGTCAGTCTCACCGCATACACAAAAGGCGGAGGCGTACACAAAAGTTTTGATGGGACTCAAGTTCTTTGAAAGCTCTTTCATTCAATCATTCCTATTTAGCTGTACATTCTTTGACAAGCACTGAACGTCAATGTATCAAATTATCAAAGGCTTAAAGTAGAACAAAAGGAACGTTCAAGTACCATTCTGTCATTGGTATGTAAGCATGAAAATACAAAATACGTAAAACAACATTTTGCAACAAAATAAGCACTACTGTAAAAACTGTAGTTTTTTTGCGAACATTCCAAATTCCAACGGTTAAAACTTGACACGATTTGATTTACACGATACTGAACATCAGAGTTAATACATCAATGCATTTTAAATTCTGAATTGCGAAATTTTTGTCATCTCTCAAGTCTCAAGTGCTGTCTAGTACAACTTTTGGGCATAACAGAGACTGAAAAATGTGAATGCAAGTGTATCATACTTTGGCGTGCGTCGTATGTCGTATTGAATGACCCTTGAGCCTTGGATAAAACTTTCAGTCACTTTCCAACCTTTTGAGCTCCAATAACAAATAACCTTCGAAATCCAATCTCAGTAAGAGCACAATATATTGAATATCAAAGATAAGAATGCGCATTCCTCGTATAACGTAACAGTTCACACGACTAACTTTGGAAGTTTAAATTCCAGGAGACAACAACAACAATCTCAAAAGCATTACAAGGGTGATAAATCTCTATTTACTTGCAAAGTTGTTCGTGACTATTCAACACAGTACACACACAATCAGAGGTTCACGAGAAAAAGGAAGATGCGGAAGAAAAATCAACAGCCAAATTTTATTATTTACTACGTCGGAGAAGGAAGAAGGAAAGGAAACAAAATCAATCTCAATGTTTACCGTGAGCTCTACAAATAATCCCCTTGCAATTAAACTACGTCTCACCGTGAGAGCACTTCTCACATCTTAGATTCAAGGAAATAATATCAATTATCTTATGACTTATGGCATGTGCACGTAGAAAATGGAAATTAGATTCTGTACAACGTACATTTACGTCATTTACGCACATTGACCTAAGAGTTTATCTAAGAATTAAACATACATGCAGACGAGACGTACGATACGAACTCAATTTGTGATATTCAATACGCAATACACATGAAAACTAATCCAAACGAAAAGAATACTTTAGACTTTAGAATACTTTACATTTACACACGCTATTTTACTAGTATTCGAAAAACTTATAAAGACCTCTTTTGGAATTAATACTTGAGACTAGAGATCTAATTTTTTCACCAGGCAGACGTCATTATTATTTTTGACATTTAAACCACTTTGAAGAACGGAATTCAAATTAAAAGCAATGTAAAACCGAAAACGATAATAGTGGAATATAATACCAAATACACAATACACACATGCAATAATAGTGGAATAGAATACCTGGAAACAAAAGTCGCATGTGAAAATACAAACATCTATTGGTTCCATGTCAAACCCGAGAGGCTTACTCTGACCCTCCTCAATTAAAGATGATGAGATGATGATGAGTACTACAAGAAAACTTGCTACAACTCCACCACGACAACTCCTTCTCTCTCCTTCTATACAGTCAAAAGTGTACATACGGACACAGACAAATTTAGATATTTTAGAATATTATTATAGATAATTTATTTTCCCATGCTCACAAAAAAAATTATCGGGATGTTTAGCATAAAAATCAAAAACTAAAAGTATAAAAGATATATTATGG
This sequence comes from Sminthurinus aureus, assembly GCA_034698265.1. Classification (NCBI taxonomy): domain Eukaryota; kingdom Metazoa; phylum Arthropoda; class Collembola; order Symphypleona; family Katiannidae; genus Sminthurinus; species Sminthurinus aureus. The sequence goes on from JAQGBH010006786.1 coordinate 2,309, forward strand.
ATGTGAATCAAAACATGTGAATGATACGCTAGATTATTTTTCAAAGTTGCTGATAAGAACTAATACAATTATAATAATAAAATTAAAAATATAGAATGCTTTTATTACTTTGTTCCATTGTATGATTATGATTGTTTTTTCTGTTCTTGGCTGGTTGAAGACTGGTAATCAACCTTTGTCGACGTTAACTGTACGGATGATTTTTTCTCATTCACTTTTAACTAGTTAACTAGTGAACCTTTATGATGTGGATGATGGTGTGTTGATTGAAAACAAGATTATACAAGTCAAAAGGTTTCAGAGAAAGAGAGTTTGAGAGAGAATCCAAACTATAATAAGAGATGATTTTGTTAGGATCCAGCGAACACACACAAAATTGTATAGGGGGAAAGTGAGAGAAAGAGAGATAAGCAACTAAAATTTCCTTGTCTATCTGGAGAAAAGGTGAATGAAAACTGGAAAAAATCTAGGTTGCCGGCACATTTTATACATCCGATTCAGTCATCGTTCAGAACATCAAGGCTTGCGCTTAGTACGAATTTCATTCAATCCATTTATAAATGCTTGCAGCCACATTTTAGATGTACGCATTACAGAACCAACTATTCACTCTCTTAGCCCTTTTATTCTTCATTTTTCATTATGTATGTATGTATATGTATGTATGACCAATGATGGGATATAATACCATAATGTTCTTCCTAACCTTTAACATTTGAAGTGGATATTGAACCACCGTAAATCAAGCAGCATCACTAAACTCCAATTATTCTGCACTAACATACTCATCGAATTTTCATGGAAATCTATTTATACACCATAATATGCTATGATAAGATTGGAAACATACTAAAAAAACTGATACACCGTAATTTTTTGACCAAAAACGGTCTTGTACATGTACGGCTTTACATCCAAAAAAATATTCTTCAAAAAATGTAGCTTTTTGCTTCAATATTTTTTTTGCAAGTAGAGAGGATACAATTCTATTACTATTGTAACAATACAATAGTATTGTTAAAAGCCAGAGCTTGAGAAACTACTAATATACGCTAATTGTGGTCACTAATGAGGAGCTAAAGGGGTAAGAGAGCGTACGACATTTAGTAAATTATACAGCCATACCTATTTAGAAATTATAATTATTCCTATGCTTTTTAGTTAGGAGTGTCTTATAGCATTCAGAGTCAACAGGGGCGAAATACGTTGCACTTTGTCAGACAGAAGTCTAATTCAAGTATATATATGGATTTTCAGTTTGTTTTGCTGAATAGAAACATTTACTTAGAACGATGAAGGCGAAGACGGCTTGCTGTCACAGCGCCGTATCATACATCATACGCCATTCTAAATATGTAAGCATTTCATTTTGTTCCACATATAAAACGACTATTAATACAAAATGTGTTGCCGACATGCTCAAAACTAAAACAACTAGCCTTCTCATAAATTTTCTTATCGTTTTCTTTTCACATCTTCATTTAATGAGATCACAAACCTACATGCATACAAAATTTCTATATTTTTTAAGTATAAAAAATCAATAAGAGACATAATTAATTCATCCCTCCCAAATACCACATCCTCAACACTTGCTATTTTCTTTCTCGAATTGTGAGTGAGAATGATGTGCTTCCTTATAATTGGGAGTAATTATGTTTCCAAATATCTCTATTTAAATATACATATATTCATTATATCTTTGCATAATTCATATACCTTTAGTGTGGCGTGATGCACATAATATATAATATATAATTCAAGCTGAGCATTTACCTTTTGGTTTCCTTTTTTTTCAAAAATCTGAAACCAAAATGTACTGAGTATAGTTTCTGAAAGTTTCAGACTGAAACCAAAAATAATTTCTTTTTGGTAAAAATATCTTCTACGGTGAATCTTTCCCAATTTTACAATCAAACCACCTACAGACAATATGTTTAAATGCACTCGATTTGATGAATGAATTAGATACATTCGAGATTCGAGTTATTTTAAGAATCCATTATATATGTATTTTTAAATGTCTATTGTGTTTACTAGTATTGAGGTTGTACTTCTACTGCCAAATAAAGATTTAAAAATGTATATATATATATATATATATGTATTCATAATTGATACACACAATGTTTTTACAGAAACACAACATGATACTTATACATAATATTATACTAAGTAAGCATTTTTCAGATCATAAATATAAACAGAAAAAAAAAATCATTGAACAAATGAATTGGAATAACTAATAAGTTAAGTTAGGGAGGAGAAATGTCTTGCTCATAAAAATTATTCTGTTGCATATCAACCAAGTTCAAAGGCAGTAGTTAAAAAAAGTATATAAATATTCCATGAATTTTTTAAAATGAGAGTTAGTTGTGTTTGAGACGTCTTCCTGAGAGAATCCCTATTACAGTAACTAGTTTAAAGTTTTTACTCATCTCATGCAAACCCAACTAATTCTAAAAAGAACCGTTTCAGCTACCACCATTGTCCATATACGTAGTCATTCGTCTACTTTTTTTTAAAGTGTCTGTGTGTGTGTAGATGTAAGTGCAAAGCATGTGCTTCTAATGTTCCATACCTAGAGAACGATAAGCAAGTACAGTACAAGCTCATAAGACGAAGAAGAGGAACAATAACGGGAAATAATCTCGTCAAATTAAATTGTTTAGCAAAGAATTTATTTGCAATCGAAATCAGCTCTCGTGATTTACATTTGACGAACAGTTTCTGAACTGTCTCTGTTTACTGTTGACTGTCCTCGAAAGAAAATCAAATCTCAAGCCTCCAGACAATACAAAAAAAAGTGGAATAGAATCATAGAAGATACTGTGTTTGTTTTTCAGTCTCAAGTTTCAACTCTATCACTGATATAGTGACACATCAACAGCAGTGTCCATAAAATAATTGAATTTTTGTGATACTGAACCTCCTTTTCTTAAAAAAAAATGACTGGTAAGCTGTGATAAAAAAAACAGTTTTGTACTTGTAAGAAAATTTTCAAACCATTTCTTGTACTTTTTACAATAATTCTCATGTAGCCAAATAATTTAAATTTCAAGAAGCTACAGAGAGAAACAATGACTATTTTAAAATAAAATCAATTTCTTGTTTGCACAATTTTTCTCAAAACAGTGTTGTGCTTTGCAAACAATACTCGTCAGTGTAAAAATTACAAATACGCTTCTTACTTCATAACTGTTAAAAAATGTTGTAAAATGTGTGTGTGTAACTGATTACTTGCTTTTCTTGCAGGTAAAAAATTAACACTACTTTTATTTACAACTGCCTGTTCCTTATGTGTGGTTGCTGGAGATCCAAAAACTGGGTCTTTGAATTCGGCTGCCACATTAGGAGCACAATCTAGAGATTTTGACAAGTTACCACTTCCTCAGTATGATACCCCGTCAAATCCAGTACCTTCATCAGGTTTTGAAAGCCTTCGAGACTTTTCAACATCCGCAGATGAAACTTTTATCAAGAGACGTTTGTTCAACACTTCAGTCGCCCTGACAGTTCCCCTATTCTCATTTACATTACCTAACCGTGGATCTGAAGGTTCCACTGTGGATTTAGCTAATCAGGTAACATTGGAAAACAAACGTAGCGGTGTACTATCTATTTTACAAGTCTTAAAAATCATAATAAATCATTTAAAAATTTCAAACCCAAAAAATATAATCAAAACTTATTTCTTTGTAGGCCATTTTTGGATTATTCAGTTTATTAGTTGTAGTCCTCGTTTTTGCTGTCCCAATTTTGTTTACGGGAACTAGACCTTCAGACTTGACTGGTCGAAGCAACGATAAGGCAACAGGAATTCTCAACCATTTAATGTCTGCTAATAAGGCTTTTAACTTTATGGGAGCGGATTTTACAAATAATATTGGATTGGATAGTCAAAAATGTTTACAAAAGACTATTTGCGAGTCTCATAGATATCCTGAACGATACGGTTTACTCTCAATGCCGTTCCGAATATTTTTCCCGTAAGATATAACAAATTTAATTTTCTAAATAATGCGTTGGGTTTTGTTTTTTTAAAACGTGTTAAAAAACATGCAAATCTCACTATCAGAAAATTTAAACACAGACACAAAAGATAAATCATAGTTTTATATCATGTGTAATTTTCATTTCACAAAAAATTACACTACAATCACACTACATTACACAAAAAAAAAACCTTTGAAATTCTCTAAACGTCTATTATTCTACAACATATTATACGCTTGTACAAAAATTACACCTTATAAAAAGAAGTTCATCTTAAATATTTTTAGACCACCATCAAATGGAACAGCTGAAGGCCGAGCATCTTCTTTTCAAGTTGCAGCTAGAGATGGAAAATACTCGAGAAAAGACTGTGGTACTTTTGCTATAATCATATAATACCATGTTCATTAAATGTTGTCCTACTTTTGGAAATTTTTGCTTATTTACAATATTTTATGTTTACAGTTTACACATTATTCAAATATAATTTCACATTTTCCTTTTATGATATAGGTAAAAACTACAAATGCTTCTTTGATGTTTTGGATTTGGGGGCTTATTTTGTCGACTGGTGGAAGTATAGTAGTGATTCGAAATATGTCGCCGAGTACTAAATTTAGTAATGAGTGTGTACACATCTACTCAAATTCTAAAATACACTGAAAATCGGAAATTCAGTGTAAGACTGCAGAAAAACAAGTCCACTTTGTAGATCCCTTCAATCAAATTTTTATATTTTCTCGTTGCTTATTTATTTATTTATTTATTTATTTATTTGTCCTTCAGATATATCACTGTAGATTACAATAATAATAATATAAGTTTGCTTATTTTTATTTTGTCATAAAATAAACAGAAAAAAAAATGAAATCTTCTCTATAAAAAACGGAAGAAAGCTTATTACTTTTAATAAAATTCATTCTCACATTTTGCACAAAGCGACTTGATCATTTTCATAGTTCATATTATAAAGTATAATATTTTACAGAAGACACGTACAAGAAAATATTTTTTACAACGAATAAATACTGTGGTAGTTACATTGAGTACAGGAATTCCAATCTCCATTCATCATAAAAATTAACATGTAGTTGAACAGTTGAAATAATACTAATGGTTTTAACTGTTTACAGCTATCAGGTTTTCAAATAACTGACAAAGACGTAGAACATTATTATTTATTATTATAATAGTTGGAATCATTTTTTGGTATACTACTCAGTCAATGAAGCAATTAAGAGGGAAATGAACCAAAAGATCCTCCTTTTTATGCATGCAAATACATTTTCACTGCCCTTGTTTACATAAAATATACAAAGCTATTTCAGTTATTTAGTAATAATTATTCTAGTGTCCTAGTTTTAACGTGTAAGAGGTGTAACCCTCTCAATTCCTTATAATACTAAATACTATAATATTCGACACCAAATTTTGTTTGCAAGTTTTAGTTATCAGTACACATGAAAATTCTGACAAGTTCGTACTGTACGTGCCATAGGCTATAGGACAGTGGTGTTTATGAAGATTTTGCAAATTTGACATAGACCACTTCTGTGCATCCACCATCCACTTAAAAACTTAGAACATGCATAGACATGCATAAAACTAATATAATTAAACTAACTCTATAATATAGAATACAAATAAATTTACGTACCTATCAATTTTCCAGCACCTTTTCCATCGTTGACAAAAAATCCATATTCATATAGTATATTATTGATTTGAATTATGGTTAAAAGAATTAATATTTGCAGTTGTTGTGTACTAAAGGTGGTTAAAATTTTATCACTTTTGATATATTAGAAACATTACACATTTTATAAAATTTGAAAGAGAACTAAAAAGTATTTTAATATTTTTCCGCACGAGAATTTTAAGACAAATGACATCATAATATTATGTAAACACAAGAACAGCTTTGAAAACTATATATATATGTAAAACAATGTTAAATACTAGGAAACACTTCTTTTTATATAACTTGAAAGCTATCAAAGGCACAAAATGCACATGCATGAAAAGCATTATCTACGTAGGAAAGGTACTATTATTTTTGAATTCGAAATTCAGCTTACACAAAGGTAATTTAAATATCATTATATCACATTCACCACATTTATATACTACTACACTATATTAATATAACATATCAAATCAAACGATAATGTACAATATACACATTACATGTCATGCATGAATAATATATAATTTTCACACACAACACAACACAATTACATAATATAATGTAATAAATAAAACTGAGAAAGTACACGATAATAATATATTCTATATTCTATAAGAAAACAATCAACTTAAACAGGTAATAAAGACAAAACAAAGACGAAGAAATGAGATCCTTCTGAGCACAATATTATGATAAATCCGCACTTTCAAATTGGTTGAAACTTTAGATCCTGAAATGAAAAATAGACACAATAATATATTATAATATCATCTTTGATATATATGATATAATCGTGATTTTGTAAAGATACTGTAAGATGTAAAATATAAATCATGTGGCGGTTTCATATAATAATAATGGTAAAACAAGCAAAAGTTACATAAGCCAATTTTAAAATGTCAGATGATATTATACCTTTCGGTGCTGTTTGTATTATTATTTTGTTTCAACCTTGAAGTCGCAGCTTGAGCCAAAAGCAAAAGGTTATTAAAGGTAGGTTCATCATCGTCAAAATCTTCTTCTTCTTCTTGCTGTTGTTCTTGTGTTTCTACTGTAATGTTATTATCCAAATTTTCTGCTGCAAGTAAAAATAAACTGATTGGATCATTAGCATCTCCATATGTGGTAGGAGCTTTGGGATCAACTAGTTGTAAATGAGATTTCACTAACGATTCAGCAGTTTCTGGAGCTTTGGGATCAACTAGTTGTAAATGAGATTTCACTAACGATTCAGCAGTTTCTGGAGCTCTCGTTTTCTTGTTGCTTCGACGTTTTACAACTCCTATATTCTGTGCTTTAGCTAATGCGATTTCTTCCTTGGTTCTCCGTTTTCTCTTTGGTTTTGTTTCTTGTGGTAATGGAACAGCAATGGGATTTTGCACATTTCTATCATGAGTAGTACTCGTATCAGGAATAATGTTGTTATTATTAGAAGTAGTATCTTCTATATTTTCATTCACATGAGTGAATGAAAAATTCATACAATGTTTGTCTACTTTTACAATATTGGTAGCTTTGCGACTTCGACGTTTTTGAGCTATTTTACTTGTATTTTCGTTATTATTATTAATATTATTATTTGTGGCACTGGGTATCGAATTTAGAGAAGCAGTAGTAGATGATGAAGGAAGAAGTGCTTCATTTTTAGTTCGTCTCTTCCTAGTCTTTTTTACTACTCCTGTTAAATTATTCAAATCTTGTTCGTTTTGGTTATTATTATTATTAATGATACATTTATCAACTCCTTGATGATGATTATTGTTGCTGTTGTCGTTATTACATGAAAACATACTTTCTTCTTGTAGTTGATGTAAGTCAAAATAATTGTTTTTTTCAATAGCAAATTCTGTAGACTGTAATACACTATAATGATGACCTGTATTGTCAATATCACCATACCTCCCCACATTACTATTAAAATGATTATTTGAATTATGATTAAGAGCAAATCCAGAAATCGGTTCATATCTTTGACACATAATCTTATCATCTTGAAATGAAACAAGTTGGCATGATGATGAGGATGTCGCTAAAGGATTAGTTGCTGAAGAAGATAATGATGATGATGTAAGCTCTTGAGGAACGACAGACGTTGCTCTTGCAGTATAAATGAGTCCATTGGTCTCTCTTTGAACAGGAATTAAAAATTTCCTACTACTACTACTACTACTTCTATTGTCATTATTATTATCACTTTCACTAGTTTTCATAATATCTTTATCATCATCGACATTCCAGTTGACATTAAAAGGAAATGCTCCTTCGAATCGAATAGGCTGTGGTTTACCTGACAATAACTTTTGAACTTGTTGAGAATTCATATCCATTGATTTATTACTTGTTGTTGGTGATGTTAGTGTTAAGACGTGATTATGACCTGGTATGAGCACTTGATTTGGTTTTGTATTGACAGTAATTAGTTTGACTTTATTATTAGAATCTGGATGTGTTAAAAATCCAACTTCTGAAAACATTAACAAGTACTTATTCGAAGGCTGTTGTTGTTTATTTATTTGATTATCAACGTTATGATTATTATCATTATTATCCGTTTCATTGTGATTTGCATTTTGATTTTGATCAGTTAGAATTCGATTATTTGTTGTTGTACTAATATTTTCACTGTTATTATTATTAGTTGTAGAAGTACATGCACTATTACATACAACAGCAGTTACATACACAACCTTTAGATTATCAAAAAATTCTTTATATTCATTAGATATAGGTAATGAGTTTTTATCTTCAAATGTAAAAGTTGTAATTGGTGATTCCGTTGTTGTTGATAATGATGATGGTATCAAACAAGAGGAAGGAAATGAAAAATTATTTTCACTAGACTCTTCTTGCTGCTGTTGTACTTTTTCGTTAGTGCTTGTTATTATTTTTATAGTATCCTCTTGATTATTATCATCGGTAGATCTATTTTTATTCATGCCTGTATTACAAAAATTACATAAGTACTTCAATACATTAGCAATTGTACCAACACATTTATATACAAATGACATAAACAAAAGGAAAAGTAAACACGAGAGTATTTAGAATTTAGAATATATATGTTTTTATACATTATACCATTATACGTAGTACTATACTACTACGAAATTAACGACATTTTAAAATCTTCAGTTACACAGAACATATAAAGTATTAAGTACATGTTACTAATTACATGCCTCATCACTCATCATGAGACTCTCAGATGTAGAAAAGTAGAAAACGAATTTAAAACTTACCGATTAATGTGAAGTATTCCAACTAATTTTGATTACTGTCATAATTTCAGTAAAATATTTAACTAAAACTTTAACACAATAGAAAAGTTAAAAGTGTACTGTATAAAACAAGATAGAAAATGAGTATAACGATTTCTTCAACGCAGTCAACTGTGAACTGTAAGGTAAAAGTAGATGTCAACACATGTGTTGACATACATACCTACGCATACTTTTACGCATATGCATACTTTTATGCTAAATGGAAAAGCAAAAACGTAAAATGAGAATATATACTTTTTATATCATGCAATTTATTTTCGGGACGTTGATGATGAATACTCTGATAGTACATACATAATGTAGTAATAATGACGTATGTTTACGTGATAAAAAAGACAATATTATATATATGTGTAACAATGTTGTTTAAATAGATTTTTCCTTTAATTAATTTACTTAGATCATTCAAATACATTCGAATACAAAAATTCTCAATGTTTTCTTTTCAATAATTATTACAATATTACATTTTAACAAAAATGTCATTCATCAAAAAACACAAATCGTGGGTGATCTTTTCAAAAGAGTCAAAGTTTTGAATGCCTAAATACAAAACGGCCAAAGTTGCTTTTGCTTATTTTACATTGCGGCCATAGTCATACTTGTTCGTTTTCAATTCGCAATACGGCCATTTTTTGTCGCTTCCTTTCACTTCAAGCAGACC
>JAQGBH010006787.1:0-11936 GCA_034698265.1 Sminthurinus aureus
AATTCACTCTTTTCTCTAGGCAGAGTGATACACACAAGTTTTGTGACATGATAATAATCATGAAAAAAGTTGTCAAACGTGCTGATACCTATCATAAATCAATAGATACAATTACAAGTAATGTGAAAAAATCACAGAGTCCTTTAGTTACGAAAGAAAGTATGTCTTGTTTGCTTCTTTCCTAGGGGATTTTACAGATATTTTCGAACATCTTGTCGGCACTTTTTGCCACCTTGATTTCAAATTTCAACATGTTGGAGGTTTCTTGTGCGTATCCATGTGATACCAAAAATACTTTTCTATTCCAGCAATTTATTTTTAGATGTATAAAAATAGCTGTTCACATTGTGGGCTTTACAGATCGAAATTTTACAAATCCGCTTCAAATTAATGCCCAGGAGGTCGAGAGAATCATGTTGAGTGGTCACATGACCATTTTCAAAATTCAATCAAATTATTTAAATTTAAATGCATCCAAAATCACGAGTTATTTAGTTCTTACAGCCGACCCATAAAAGTGCGCAAGCTAAGACCAACCATATTTTGTTACTCATGCAAAAAGACCCTTTTTTCGAAAAAATGACCGAAAACGTTTTTGAACGTGCAAGCAAACACAGACATTAGTTACTCATAAGAAAATTCTGTTGCTATGGCTTTTTGTAACTAAAGAAAAACATAAATATTTACGATAATATTTGAGTACGGATAACATTAAGGATGAACGTAGATTTATCTAATTTGCAATTCAACTCAATTCCACCAGAAAATTGTTCAGTAAATAATAAAAGCTATGGATGATGGAAAATGTAACAGAGGTTAGTGTTAACCTTTAATCTTTTGCAAATCAGAAAGGGAATCGACTCAACATTCCACATTCTACATTCAACTGGAAATTGGTAAATGGTAAATCGGAGCTTGGCTTTCACAAAAACAAAAAAAAGAGCAAGAGATAAATTCTGCCGAGCTAAATTCAAGCTAAGCAGATAAATAAATAAAACAAGCAATTTTATACGCATTGAAAATTGAAAATCAAAAGGAAGCCAAAAACAAACACACAGTTGAAAAAGTACAAAATAGCTTATCATTGCATAAACTATGGCGATGTTTACTCTTACCAAAACAAAAAATTGGCATTAAAGCTTCATTCGCATAAATAGAATGGAATGGTTCATCTTAAATTTTATTGTACAGCATCACAAATCATAAATGAGGACCCAAACACAATTTCTTCACAAGATTGTCTCAAAATGAGAGCATTTAAATTTCAAACGGCGTCCAAATGTACCGATCAACGATTAAATAAAAGTACAACTGAAATGTGGAAATGTGGAATGTTGAACGTCAAAGTAAAGCCGTTTGCAGAGCACCAAAACTTTAGATATTTTAAAGCCTGACAGAACTACATGTCACGTGTCGCATGTAGAGTTTTATGACTTTAAAAAAATGTGTCCATATTTTTGAGTGATTTTAAAAAAATCCGAATTTCAATTAAAAGCACACTCTAAAAGTCCACTTGAATCATATTTTTAATTTTGAAATATTCTGAATTTCTCTCCTTTTTATCACATTATCGCAAAATTGGCAGTGGCTGTAGCTGAAATATCCTGCTTTTACCCTGGTTTGTCCAACAAATTGTGGGACCTGGTGAGTGCAAACTGTGAACTGTAGTCAATCGTCCCGTTGTTTTGAATTCGGCTTTGGATTTACTCCTACACAGGGGTTTGATACTTATTTTGCACGACTGTAAACTGCTTCACATTGTTTTTACTATGTATTGACTCTGGTCCGTGGTTTATGATTTCCATGGTCGATGCGAAATGCGGAAAGAGTGGACAGTGAACTCGAGAATCGAGATAACATGAACGGCCAATTTGCAATCCGACTCAATTCCTATGAAGAAAATTGGTGGTTGAATAATAAAAGATGCGGATATGGAAAATAGAAGAGAGATTGTCGCTCAACTTTAACCTTTTGAACATTGAACATTCAGGATAAACTCGGCATTAAACTGAAAATCGGTAACTTGAAACTTGGCATTTACAAACCATTAGAGAAAGAGATAAATTCCGCCCAGCCAAACTGATAAATAACTAAAACCAATCAGCGAACGACATGACCAACTTATTTGATATGCATTGAAAACGGAAAACGGAGAAGACGTCAAAATATGTGGGTTGTAGACAGCGGGAATCAATAGGCTGCGGCTATAAAATTCCAATATATCGCCTATGCGGAACTTGACATGCATGTTTATTATTGTAGTTTGACTATCGAGTCTCGAGTATAAAGTAAAAAGTCTATAACAAAAATAATCGATCCACTGCGATTCGGAAAATAAATACTGTTTAATGTTTTTCTCGACTGTTCAGCCTTCGCCAATGCTAAATTATCAATACTCAATACTCAATTCGTATCTATCTGTATTTCCCGTATCTACAGGATTAATTGAGCAACAATTTTTCAGCGCAACTCAGTCCAGTCTCCAGTCTTCACTTTCAGCTCCTTCAAACCAGTTTACAGTCACCAAACGGAAAACGGTTCACAAAGTCAAATCCTAGCAGAAAAATGCTAACGTTTGAAGAAAACCAGTGGAATTTTCAGGCGCTCAAACTCCTTTCTCGTTTAAATCTGCTCCCGATTCAAATCCACATTGACGGAGAAAAACGGGAGGGAACGAGGCAGTTCCGCGTTCATCTTGAAAATCAAAGGAATGGATTCAAACTGTGGATTTGGCGGATTTTCTACGGATTGGCGGTTTTCCATTGGATTTATCTTTTTGGCAGACTCGTTGAGTCAATTCTCCAGCCAAAATACGGTCTTGTGGACGGTCAAAGATATTTCCGATGGGATCATTTCATCGTTCACTTTATTCTGACTCTCGGCTACTTGGTCTTCTACGTTTGTGGCTACCTCCTATTTTTTGCACATCCGACAGATGTCCTCATCATCTTCAACTACGTTTTCACACCAACTCAAGATAATTTGAAAAGTGCAAGTCAAAATCAAAATCAAAACACCAGTGCAGATGAAGAGTCCACGCCAGTTTCAACAACAACATTCACAGAAAATGAGGGTATGAAAAAGCGGACTAAAGTTTACCCTAGCAAAAAACGAGGTAAAAAGATGCAAAATTATGTTTTATTTTGTTCAGCTATTCTTTTACTATTACGTATTGGGATTTGTACACTGTTAATTGTGAATTGTGTAAATTACAGAAACAAATGAAGAGCGGATGGCGCTCAAGGGAAGGAACGACGATTCCACAAACACAAATATTCGTCCCATTTTAAATTGGCCGCTTCTTTATTCGCTTCAGGAACTTTTGGCTTGGACGTTGAGTTTTGTGATTGGTGCGAGTGGAATTTTCATCCTGATTGTTTTGGGACTTGACCCCAGTCGACCTCAACTTTTGTACACGGTGCTTCCGGATCATTTTAAAAGATGGAGCATCTACTTGATTCTGTTGGGACTGGAAGGATTTATTTTGCTAGTTGTAGCTTCATTGGTTTATTGTTTCATAGTCATTCAGCTGGAATTTCTGGACAAATGTGAGGAAAAATGCCATCGTCTTGGAAATTGTCTCAGGTAACAAAACTTCCACAATTCACAATTCAAAATTCACGTGGCTCTCAATCAATTGCTTAGTGCATCCTATTAAAATAGTGTATGCTACACTATTTTTAATTCTATAGACGCCTCATCATCCCTGCTGGCACCGCAAATCCGCCGCTAATTTTGGCAGAAATAGCCAGTGAATCCGAGAATCCGAATCCGATTCTGAATGAATCGCTCCGCCAAATTCTGAAAGAGATGAAAGAACTCGAGCTCTGCAATGAGCTTTTCAACCGCTGTTTCCCGTTCTGCATTGAGCTTTTCAACCGCTGTTTCCCGTTCTGCATCTTCTCTTTCAAAATTGCCTGTCTGGCTATTGCGATTTTTGGGTGTTTCTTCACAATTCGGAAACTTGAGGAGCATTCATTTCTCGCTGCTTTTGCTGGATATTGTGCACTAGTCGTCTCTCTCTTGTACACAATCACGTATGAAAAAGCATTTGCAGTTCCCAAAAATATAGAACAGCTCAAAAAATTTAGCTTACTTTCAGCTCGATCGGAACTCCAATCCGAATCTAAATCCAAACCAACGGGAACGCATTTCCTTTCTCTCAACTTGAAGGATAGCCAAAATGTTCCCGTTTCTTTGTTGTGGCCTGAACTCAAAATAGAGGTGAAGGGGATTCGAAATGTTGGGATAAAAGTCGGGGGTTTTCACCACATGGAGCGAATGTCCACACTCAACTACACTGATTTTGTCCTCAGAAATGTGGTCAATCTTCTCGTTCTCTTTCCACGATAGATGACAAAAAAATTCATTTAGTTCAAATTTGACATGCACAAAGTAAACTCCAAACTCCAAACTTAACGCATTGTTTCTTTTCAACCTGAAAATACGAACTATATATCTTGTTTTATTTACACTTACTCCGTTTTCCTATTGTGCCTTGTTCTTTTTCCTTCTTTGGTCTCATAAATGTTTACATGAAAATCAATAGCAGCTTCGATTTGAGATTGTCCTGCTTTTACATAACATTTTGTTCATATTGTTGCTCGCATTGCTATGTTTTAAAGAGAACATCACCTGTCCATAAAATTCCGAAATGAACTAAATACAAAGTATTTTATGCAGTTTACAGTCCACATTAATTGTCCCAGTGGAAGAGTTGAATGTAACACCGGCAACTGTGGTTGCTATGGCCACTATTAATTTGTTTTACTACATACTCAATGCTTAATGATGAATGCTGAATAAACCTAAATAAAAGTTTTTTTTCAACATTGAAAAAAAAATGGTCAAACAACTTCATCAAGTTCATTAGTCTGATCCTTGGTTGTCAATGAAACAGAGTGACAGTTTTGTGTTGAATTAATTAAAAACTCCGGACTTTGTCGGTTGAAAAAACAACGAGCATTTCAATTTACGTTGTTGCCACACAAAGAATGCATCAAAAAAAGAATAAATGTCGGTTAAATTGCTCAGAAATTCAGTATCATAATAATTTTTACATTTTATTTGATTGAATAACATGGAAAGCAACGCGAGAGAGATGGAAAAGATGATGAAAATTGGAAAATGTGATGCGTTTGGGATAAGTAGGCGAATTTTTACTCGTCCTCTCGGCCTGTTAGCGTGTGGTCTGCTGACCAAATCTCAAGTTTAAATTTAAATTTCTGAGGAAAGCATGCATTTACTATATGAATTTACATGATCATTTAAATTCAAGCGTCGGAGCTTCGATTCTAGCTCACAGTGGAACAGGTCACTTTCATTTTTTGCTCTTTTTTAACATTTTTTTTTCTACACGTAACTTTTTGATTGAATTTTTGTTCATTTTTGACTATTTTCCACAACAAGGCCTTTATTTTTGAACGAAATATTCATTTTTTCCAGCTTTATGACGGGTTTTCTTGAATCTTACAAAGATTGAATGCAGAATTTGCATGTTTTCTTGTTGCATAAAGCTATTTTATATTTCATTCACTTTGGAAATGCCAAATAAAAATTGAAATATGTATAAAAGCAAAAATATGAAAAATATGATATTGAAATATGTATAAAAGCAAAAATATGAAAAATATGATATTGAAATATGTAAAAATAATAATCGCAAGATCTAAAACTTTGATTGCTTGGACAGTTTAGTGCTTTTGATGCAAACATTTATTGAATGTTGATGAAAATTTACAATGTTTCGAACAATAAGAATGATTTCCAAGATATTTGAATCAATGATTCTGCAGAACTAGAATGAACTTATAAGCTAAATTTTAATTAAGTGAATCAAATTAAAGACACAAACACATTCAAAATAAGATGCCTTTTATTGATTGTCTTAGTTCATCAAACAAAATACATTTTGGAATTATTTTCCTTTTCTTGTGATACGCAAAATATTCTGAAAGTCAAATCTAAAACAATTGATGTAACAATATAACAAAAAACAATCTCGAAAATTAATTGTTTGCGTAAAACAAATAGTTAACAAAGGAACCTTGGTGAAACTAACTAAATATAATAAAATTTAACAATTGCGATTGACTAAATTTCGTGTCTCTAAATAACGGAGAAACCACTTCATAGCACGCATAAATCATTAGATTTTAGAAGAAGCTAATCGGCTAAAATTCATTTGTAACAAAAATTACAATTAACAACAATAATAAAAATACATAACAAACAATAATAAATAATTCATAATAAAAATTCAGTCTTTGATGAGTTCAATACGTTGTTTTTGTATCACTTGTTTTCAAAGTCAGTGTCAACGAACACATCTGAAACAAATAGAAAAAACAACAAATTTTCTACATTTAAAGCAAAGGTGCATAAACACTATACAAAATTATTTTTCACAGTAAAACAAAAGGATCAAAATTGAATCGTGCCATATTTTTACCTCAGTTCTGTCTCCTTCGTTTTCGTCCACGAGAAATTTGTTGAGAACTTGAAGGAAATTTCATGTCATTGTTGATTTTCAATAAATTTTCCAGCTGTAAACAAAAACACAATTTTATAAGTTTATAAAATTGTGTTTTTGTTTTGATCTTTTCAAAACGGACAAAGTTAATTTTAAAGACATAGGCTTTGTCATTTTTGAAAAGATCACAGGCGAATTGAAAAATCCTTGTGTGACTTCGACGTCGCTCAGTAATTTCTACGTAGAAAACTCTGCTTATTTCCCACAGATTACATGGAGCTTATGATTAAATCAAAGACATGAGCAGTGAAATAGTAACAAGAGTCGAAATTATAACAAACATAGTTAAAACCATTTAATTGTACAATTCAACGATTTGCATACTTTCAAAATTCAAGGTTGATATAATATTTAATTTCCCAGTTGAAACAAAAACACTGAAAAAACTTCAACACAAATTTGCACCAATATTTTCTAAAGATTTTGCACTTTGCACATGTGAGGTGAAAACGTGATGCTTTTGTAAAATTTTGATGCTTATTTTGTGTCCTTTGAGTGCATCTATAGAATTTTGTATTTTTTACTCTAGTTTATTTTGATAATTTTATACTTCAGCTCCGTTCAGCAAAGACGCAGTCGGCACCCGAGTAAACTTTTTAGAAATTGAACGCTTTTCAGAATGGTCATTTCAAAAGTTTACTCGTAAAATTGAGTGATTTGGTCCCATTTTCCACGTGTTGGCTTTAGTAAACAACCTAACTTCCTGCCAATTTTCCTTTCGAATAAGACCGAGTGCCTTTTTGGGCAAAACTGAACCTAATTCAATGATCTTGATATGAAATCAGTATATTTCGCCTGCGGCCAATTTTTTGAGCCCACTCTCAACCCTCTACGATGCTTCGTTGCTGAGATACAGCCAAAATAACAAACCGTTGCCAACGCAACATTCACAAATCTAGCCAACTTTGAAAATGTCTTTCAAAATTCACTGCCTCAATTTTCATTCTAAATTTATGAAAATTGGTCAAAATATGTCTCGAGGGGTCCTTCGTCATATACTATTGGAATTTGCCACCTTTCTCAATAATTGTGGATTGTAAATTTTTGTTCAGAGGAGCAGGTTTTGGGAACGATTTGACCGTCTTCCGCTCATTAAAATTTTTTCGTGCTTTGAGCACTTTGAGATGGTCAACATTTAGTTGATATTGTTTGACACCGGAACTCGGGCTCTTGTAATAACAAGAATTTTGATTTTGGGCATATTTTATATAATTTGAGGTAAAGTGGGTGTGGTGTTACCATGGATTTTCCGAGCTCTTCCCAGAAAATGTGAGTCGAAATTTTACTCGGATTGCTGTTAATTAAATTGATTGTTGTTGGTCTTTGTAAACGGGTTTTTCTCGCTCCTTTTCAGCTGAAAGGTCATATTTGAGTTTTAAGCTGAGTAAAGTCAACGGAGAAAATAGATGGGAAAAAGTTAGCAGCCGGAAGCCCGGCTGTTAAAAATGCAAAGTTGGTAGCCCCGGCTGCTCGTGTAAAAAGTTGGCAGCTTATGAAAAAGAGCATTATGATAATTTGTATTGTGTATTTCGTGTCTTTGCTTGTTTGCTTCACACGCAAAATAATGTGTGCTGTGTACATAATTTTTGTTTCAAATTTGAGAATCCAACGAAACTTGAGCAGTTCAAAATTAAATGCCTGTTCTCTTGTTATAAATGAAACTTAAACATTGATCATTCATCATATTCTTGTTGCTACAACATGAAACGAGAAATATGCTAAAATAGTTTGTTCCTTTTCCCTTGGCACTGGGCAGTGGTCAAGCTTTGTCTTATTGTATAAAAGAGAGATTAAAGTCTTTATCTCCTAATTTAAAAGTGCACAGTGAAGAGGAACAGAAAGGCGCATCCATTTACTTACTTTGCCTTAAAAATCAAAAGACTTGATCATTTGAATCTCTGTCTGCTTTGCTGTCTTTTTTGTAGACGTGTATACATTTTTCTGTTTACACTGTAGTCTGTGGTCTCTCTCTGATTGTGAGTTGGCCAATTTGTTCTTTTTTATGCAAACGTTGGCGGAAGAGACAGCTAATTTTTTACTTTTTTCTGTCTTATGTCTGCCGTCTGCCAGCTCCCAAAATATGAAACTATGAGCAAACATAATTTTTACAAAAAATCCAGTGTCAATCAATCGTGTTGCGTTGTGTTGTGTACAGTCTACTGACTACTGACACAGTCTGGAGTCTGGAGTTTCAATGTTAAATATTATTGACTTTTCCGGGATTGACACAATTTTCAGACAGCAGTCTGATTACATGACAATGATTACATTTTTTTCAGCAGCTTTTTTTTCATGCTTTACGCTTTAAAGTGCAAAGTACAGGATTCATCCATCACATTACATTAAATTCTGTATGTACAATATACAATTTACAATCTGCAGTAGGCATATGAATATTGTCAACAGACAACTGACAATGTACACTTTCCACTTGCAAGTTGCAACCTTGAGATTTGAATGAAACCTACAATACAAAAACAATCTATTCGATGCATTTTACAGGATTTTGACATCCTCATTGAATTCAAAATTCCGTGATGTAGGTGATTTTTCTACTATTTGTCAGTTTTTCAACTTGACAAACAAGAGTTAAAAAACGATTTTAGAAATTTAAACGGCGTTGAAATTTTACAATTTCTCCATTCTCCATGTTTTCACTAATGTCTAAAATAAATGCTTCAAATTTTACTTTTTAAAACACATTGACCTGCATCACGAAATTTAAAATCTATTCAGCAGGTAAAAATTCGCTGTATACGGTGTCAAAATGGATGGATTTTTGTGGATTTCATCGAAGTCCAAAGGTTGGAGCTTGCAGGTTGCAGGTGGTGAGTGTACATTGTGAATGCCGAATATCCAATGTCCAATGTCACATTCAAATATTATGTACACATGTGATGCAAAGTGCGAGGCTACATAATATATGAGCTACGAAAAGCGATATGAATTTGATTCTTTATCTATTATCTCTCCATTGATAATTGTGATAAAACTTCATACGTAATCAAACAGTCTGCTCCTACTGACTATTGACTATGTAAAGCTGTGTGGTGGATTGGGAAAGGTGTTGTGATTTTCAACTGCACTATGCTATTTTTGCTATTTGATACCAGAAAGATTATGCACGTAATCATATTAAAAAGGGAATCAGTCGCTCTATAGATTTTGCGTAATATTCATTGATATTTCTGTGTGTGGTGTGTAAATTGTACAGTGTACATGGAAGAGCAAATACAAGATTTGACATCAAACAGCAGACAAAAAAACAAAAACAAGAGCAATTAAAAAAAGCACCAGGAAGATAATTTGTTGAGTAATTTGGATGAAAAGTTACAGAGTACAGACGGATGGACACTTTTCATACACAAATAAAATGTTGCAAATTGAGTGTCTGATTTTTTACACTCTTTTTTTTTTCTTGTATTGAGCATTGGGAATTGGGAATGGGGAATTGAGACATCCAGGAAGAGTTTATCAGTGGTCAATAATCAATTTTGCTTTTATCGGCTTATTTTTTACGTACATTTTAAAAATTCATAATCAGATCACCTCGCTCTCTCTCTCTCTTTCACATTTCACATGCATAAACATTGCTGAAGCAATAGTATTTTTATTAGAGCAAGTATTAGCATCAGTATAATTTCATTAGACATCGAAATATAAGTAAAGAGGAGTGGAGAAAATTTTGGTATAAAAAGACAGAGAATTCTCATCAAAGTCATCAGCCACCATTCACCAGTCACTTGACTCATCCTCCTCACCTCTCAAATCTCACACTCAATTCAGAATTGTCAGTAAAACCTTAAATCAATACACACTTTTCATCACATTCTACATTTAATACAGACAGCAGAATCCAGAACATTTCCACATTTTTATTATTACCAGTACAAAGAGAAGAAGAAGGGAACATTTCAAAATGAAAGTCAACACCTTTTTAAGTCTCGTCCTTCTCTTCACTGCGTGTCTTTGTCTTTCCGTTTCTGCTTCTGTGTCCGCGGGTCGAGAACATGTTGAGAAAGTCCAGGGAGCTGCAAGAGGTAATTTTGTCTTGTCATTCTAAATTCTAAAAGTGCTTACACTCCGCAATTTCTTCATTAGCACGTATAATTTGTTAACTTAAGATGTACAAGTACATATTTTTTATGTTTTTTTTTGTATAACTATTTGATATTTTATATTCTAGACTGCGACAAGGTAGCCGCCAACGGGTGTTATGAAGATTTTCTGAAAAATTGTCCAAAATGTTTTGATTACTGTAAAGGGGATCCATTTAGCCCAGACTGTCAGAAGTGTGCTGGAGCAGCCTGCCCATATGAATACAAACTCTTCTGGAATTGTTGGAGCATGACAGAGTGCCCAACGCCCACATCAGTCTAAATGTGTTCACTTGACACCGTCAAGTTTAGATATCAAGTGTGAAGGAGTTATTTTATTTATTATTTACACATACACACACACACATTTGAATCAAAAATAAATAAATCATAAAAAGTAAATGAGCAACTTGACTCTCACCTTCCGAATTCCAAATTCTTTATAACAAGAATTATAATGTTATTTATTTCTTTTTATTTTCATTTGCCCCACCTTTATCTTACATTTAATATTTTATAGACAAATGTATGAAAATCTGTACTGCACACAAATTTACTCACTTAAACCGTATACTGTTTGCATATTATGAAATTTAGGATACACATCTAATTTTTTTGCATCAAACATCAAACATGTAGAAAAAATGAGAGCTATAGAGAAAGGGAAAACAAGGAAAACAAGTGAAAGCGAGTGCACATTAGAAACTGCTAAAGAGAGAAAAAATAGGAAACGTTTTCTTGTTCATATTTAAAAAATGTAGAAAGCATTCAAATCTGTTTACCGTGTGTTGCTTCTCTTTCTCTTACAGTTTGCTTCGGTTTCTCCGTGTTTTCCCGTGGGCATCAAAAAGAGGAAATGGTCCAATTTGATGGGGATGCAGGACACGAAAAAACAACAAAAATAAATTAAGTCAAATTCTGTGAAAGTTTCATGAGAAAAGACCATTGGAAAACGTAAAAGAATTTTCTAAATTATTTTATGCTCTCATGACTGACTAAAAAGACACATAAAGATTTCCTTCTACTAGTTGTCTCCCAAAGCTTCAAAAAAAATTTAACTGGCGTCAAAATGATGCACATTTATTTTGAATTTGACTTGCATAACTCTTTTCTAATTGACTTGAAACGTTAAATATGCTTGGCTTGGCTTGGTTTGGTTTAGGAAATTAACTACATTGTTTTAAAACAAGTAATGTGAAAAAAATCACAGATCCCTTTAGTTACGATTTAAACTGTTTTCCTCCATTTCGAAACAATTGGTATACGATTCTCTGAAATTTACTATGCAAAAGTATTTGAAGTTTTTG
>JAQGBH010006788.1:0-11935 GCA_034698265.1 Sminthurinus aureus
ACGTCAGAACTACTACTAATGACAATGGTGAAAATGATATTTCAATGGATGATCAACAAGAAAATCCAGGAAATGCCGTAGATTACGGTTCTCCACCTCATCTTGAGCACAAGTCGACTATCGATTCCGAATTCCTCAACGAAACAACAACAACAATTCGATCAACAGATGACGTCAGAACTACTACTAATGACAATGGTGAAAATGATATTTCAATGGATGATCAACAAGAAAATCCAGGAAATGCCCTAGATTACGGTTCTCCACCTCATCTTGAGCCCATTACAGATTTTAATTTCGGATACTTGACTGCAACAACAGTAATTGAACCAACAAATATGGTCAGAACTACTACTAATTATAATGGTGAAAATAATATTTCAATGGATGATCAGCATCAAGATTTAGAAAATTCGATAGATTACGGTAGCCCACCCTGTCTGGAACCCATGACAAATTTCAATTTTGGATTCCCGACTTCAGCAGCAACGAAAATTACAACAGGGAATATATATACTTCTGATAACAATGGTAGCAGCCATTTTTCAACGGATGAGCAACAACGCAAAGTTGAAAAAGTTACAACACTTACAGCTAAGCCATTGCACAATATTTCAGGTACGCCTATCACATTTGCTTTAGACGCTACTGGGAAATTTAAAAGAATCGTTTTACCAACTGAGGGACACTTGCCTTCTGAGTTGTTAGAACGCATTTTACGTGAAGTTGTTTCTTTACCTGTTTTACCGCTTGGTTTGCATGTACCAGCTCCTGTTGATGTAGTGAAAGGTTTTTCAACTATTCCACAAGCACTAGAAAATCTTCAAGAACAAGAGGTTCAAGCAACAACCCCGTCGACCCTACCAGCCCTTAGGAATAAAATAAAGGTCTCTTTTTCAAAATCAAAAATTAATTCAGATGTGCATAAAACAGAAACATTGCAGTATTGTATTAAAAGTCAACAGCAGGAATTTTTAAAAGATGAGAGAATTCAGGAACAAGTTGACGAAAATCAAAATATAGAAGAGCAGATGGATAATCAGAATTCAGAAATGTTTGAACGAGGAAATAGTTTTCAACAGAACTTGAGCAATGTCACTAAAAAGGATGACAATTTAGACGAGGAAGAACCAATTGCAAGTCGTATGAAGCAGTTAAATATTCAGGAGGAAACTGAGTATAGGAATAACCTGGTTAATTCTAATACTGATAATGCGGATGACGATATTATAGGCACACAAAATTCTACAGAAACACTTGCATGTGCTAATTCGGAGATTGGCTTAAAGTTACATGCCAATACGAAAACTTATAAATCAAAAGCTATTGTTCTACATCCGGATTCTCCAAGTAACAAGAAAATACGTTCTACGGAAAAAATCCCAAAATCTGGTACAAAACATACTTATTCAAACAATAAAGTAAAAAAATATGTCCGCAATATTCAGTGCGCTTATGAATAAAAAAAATTTGAAGTTCCTCTCCTTTCTATGATTTAATATATAGACATGCTTTACATTCCTTATTTAAATCATACAAAGGGAAGGTGCGTTAAATCTATTTTATGCATAAGAGTACTGCAGACCAAAACGTTTCTATTCAGGGTTAATAATGTTCTGTTGGTTGGTCCAAAAACTGTCCTAGTAGTGAATTCGTTCTAAGGGGTGTGTTTAAGTCAAAGTATAAAGAACAGGTTAATAAAGAAGTGAATTCCTGGCAGAAAATATGGGGAATAAGGGAATTGAAACGCATTTAAATTCGCTTACCAAATCAAGCATTTTAGGCATGTACACAATAGTGCCATGAAGACACAGTTTGGTACTTGCCATGAATGGCAAATACCAAACTGTGTCTTCGAAATTAGAGTTTCGTTCCAAAGTGGAGGCTCATGTGAAGAAGTTAATGACTACCAGTACTTTACAAAACTTGCTTTAAAGTACAACTTTTTTAATCTACCTAACGGTTTTAATTATTGTTGCCTAAAATAGGAACAACATCAAGTTTCGGTCCTACTTCAGCTCCTTTTTGTACGGCCTCGGAGTCGAACAACAATGGCATTGTTTACTTCAGTTCAGAACCTTTATCTGGTCCATCCAGCGCAGTCGAAATACTTGGAGTCCCAGCAATCATGCTGTCGGACATCAACCGCTCATCCAAAAAATTGGGTAAATAATTTTTTTGGAACAATAACAATAATAATCTACCTTTTATATAATCCGTATCTGATGGCGGCATGGTATACGTCAGATTCTAGATTTGAGAAACGGCTATTGCGCTGTATAAAAAAATGATGGTTACTCAGGCTTATATAAATTCGTAGCTCTTTTCTTCTTTCAATGGAGCAAAATTAATTCAACCATTTACGCATATTGCAAGGTTTAGTTGAAATCTGTTTTGGTATATTTTACAGAGAGGCGTAAAGTTCCAGGAAGACACGTTGGTCTATCCGTGACAAATTATAAAACTAAACATTTGTCATCAACCGAAGTCTCCGTAAAACCTGGAAGTACGCGGACAAGTACAAGAGGTATCAATTGCCGATCCACCTTCCGTGTCCAACCCTGTAGGTCAAAGAAAAGCGAAGAGCGAGTAACTCCTACCGACATAACTTCTGCAAAGAAGATGAACCTGAGAAAAGATAAAAAAGTGGACTTCAAACGACAATAAGTGGACTCCGCAATTAGTGGAAGTCAAAATAGAAATGGCAACTTAAGTGAAATGGTTTATATCAGAAAGTAAATTTTGTAAATAATGTCATTTCGCACGGCTCACAACTCAAAAGCCGATTTTCATGATCAACACGACAAATGACGGGTGTGTTCTTCGGCGAGTTCCTATAGTGTTTTATTTTGACAAAATCACTCATTTTCGAGGTCAAGATTATAAAAATCCCTGTTGCACAGGAGTTTACGGAACTGAACAGTTTTTAAAAAACATTCACATAAAATAAATCAGATAAACATACCTAATTTGGCTTGTTTCTAAAGCAAACTAGTCAAGTACTCTTAGTGCTTTGAAGATTTGTTATTTTGCTTCTGCAAGTACGCACAAAATGGCCAATCCTTCTTAATGCGAAAATTCGGCTTTTTTCCGAAACAAAATAATCAAGTAGTCTAAGTGAATTTGATGTCTATTATTTTGATTTTGAAAATACGCATAATCAGGCCGATTTGCTAAAGAGTGCCAATTTGGCTCGTTTTAGCACAACCAAATCAAACTGGTATGCTTTTTAAATTGTGCTATTTTAATTTTATAAAAACGCATTATTAGGCCAATTTGATAAAGAGTGCCAATTTGGTTTGTCTAACCAGAAACCAATCAAATTGATTAGACTGTAAAATTTTGCTATTCTGATTGATTTACCCAGCAATATAAGGCAAAATTGTTAAAAGTGCCAATTTGGCTCTTTGCGTCAGAAGAATTATGAGCTACCTTTTTTGTTCGTTTTGACTTTGTATTCAACGGAAACAGTTCTAATATAAATTTTAGAAAACGAGACTCGTTGGGCTTCAATAAAGCGTGGTTTTGAGTTTTAGGAATATTTTGTAGGGTTTTGTGGGTTGTTTTTACTGGATTTTAAAATGTTGCGTCACCAGGTTAAAAAAAGGTCCGAATTAAGCAAAGAAGTAAGTTTCCAGTTGTTTTGCTGTTGCAATTTTCCATTGCGTGCGATTTTATTTTTTTGCCCTTAAAATTTTAGCCTCATTTGCGTCGTTTCTAAGAAAACTGCTCATTTAGAGCTACAAAGTGTAATTTCCTCTGAATTTGGCCCTGTCCAGTATGCTATTTCGATATCAAAGTCTGTCATATAAGGCCCATTTTCCCGGTAGGATTCTAAAAGTTATTTCACATAGTTCAATTTCTAATACCCCGGAGGACGCTATTTTGAGAATTTTTTGAGCAAGATTTGAAACAAAATCAGTGCGACCATGCCAGGGTCAGGAAAAATTTGAGAAAAACCAGAGTGCTTTTTGGTAGTTTCGTTTTCGGTTGAAAAAATTAGTGGGTCTGAAATTGACGTTTCCGGACTTTGCGGTGGCAACAAATTTACTGTAAAAAAATATTCTCGTGGGATACTATTTTCGGCGGTAAAGTTCCCAACCAGTGGATTTCCGACCCTCTGATTATTTTGAACTATCCCGAGACTTCCAAAACGTCCTCTGATTTCATATTTTTAATAAGCGATTTTTCAACCAAAATGTTTTATTTTGATCGTACGCTCATAATACGCCATTTTTCACCCAAAACGTCTTAGTATAATTGTTCGGTCACAATAAGCGATTTTAAAACCAAAATCTTTAATATTGATTGTCTTATCAGGATAAGCAATTTTTTAAACAAATGATATTGTTTGTACAAATGATATTGTTTTGTACAAGGCGTATACCTGTACAAGTAAGAAGTAACCGCCACACGGCGGGAATAAGAAAGCCTAAGTAAAAAACTTCTCGTAAACTGGCAGGTCTCAGATAATTCGGATGAAATTCAACCGAAACCAATACAGACAATAACGTAAATCTCCGTATCCTTTGGAGTCATGTGGTGCAGTGTTGCCATTTGCCAAAGTAAAATAGCCAAGAGCTTTCTATTAGTTTAGATTATGGCGGTTTTATTCTGTTGAATCTGCAAAACATGCCTCTGAAAGTGGTTTTTGGCTGATCTAAAAATATTGCTCCTGAATCAAAGCAAACTGTTGCATTCCAAAATCCAATGGAAACCATAATTCTGGTTAAAAATGTAAGCAGAAAAATTAAGTACTGCGGTGTCATTCACGGTCTAAATAGTTTTCTCTAAGGTCTACATCATACCGTTTTCTCTAGGACTTGAGTAGTATCCTTTTCTCTATGGCCTAAATAGTACCGTTTTTTAGGACTTGAACAGTGTACTTTTCTCTTAGAAAAAGTATCATCACATGACCCCATCACACACGGGTTTTATTAGAGGTTAGATTAGATTAGCTTTCAGATATTCTGGTAAGAAGCTCAAACTAAAAGATGTTATGATGATCTTTTTGGAATAAGTATTTTTGAATGAAAGTAGCGTATTTTGATTGGCTTGTTAGCTGAAGCCATTTTTGCAGAAAAGTACTTTTTTATACTCGGTAGAATATGTTATTTTTGTAATCGAAACAAGGGGTTTCTGTTCAAAAGCGATTTATCCTGGCGAGAAGCTCAAAATAGGTGGTAGCGCTCAAGTAATGGCTTTAATTGAATAGAATTTCAAATTATGACATTTTTGGCTAAAGTATTTTATTGTGTAAGGTATGTTTTAAACTAGACATTTCCGATCAGAAACCCATTCTGGTACTTTAAACAAAATGAGAGATTGTCAATCAAAAATACTGTTTTGCCAAAATGTTTAGAACAGCGTATTTTTGTTAATAGGAGTGTTTATTTTTTGTCGAAAGTTAAGAACAAGACGTCTTTCCAATTCAGTATATTCTTTTCACGTTTAGAGCTGTGAAAGCGTTCAAGTTGCTTTAATTTTATTAAGTACTTAAGTTTAAGAAGTTCGTGTGGCATTTGGCAGAAAGCCAGCTTCACAATAAGATCAACGCAACCGTATAGAAATTTCAAGATTTTTGAGGTGTTTGATTGGTATTGGATTCCTTAAGTGTTTGTGTCTTTGGAATTTTAAAAAATTGTACTCAAAAAGTTCTCAAACAAGAGTCCTCCGCGGTAGTATCTAAAATCGCTAAACCTCGAAGATCAGTGATTTTGCCAACCAAAAGTATAGAAACTTGCTGAAGAACACACCTGTCATTTGTTGTATTGATCATGAAAATTGGTTCAGTGGTTTGTGAGGGGTGATCCGTTTGATATCACATTGTGTACTTTGTGATTTTAACTATCCTTTTGAAAGAACGCAAATGTAAGAAGAGGCTGTAAGCAGAGGCTGTATAAATCTTACTACGTTAAACATTGTTTATAGTAAATATTGTCAATATTTGTACCTTCCTGGCAGTGTATAAAAATTCTTAGTATGCTTTTTAGTATAATTGAATTTTACCGATTATATTGGTATTTTATAACAATACAAGTAAGAACGCCCGTCATATGACGGGTAAAATGTTTAGATTTTTGAAAATTCGTATCCGATGGCTTGAAAAGCTCTAAAACTTTGAATGTTTTGAAATCAGGTTATTTGGTACAAAAATCCTAAACCGTTTATATGGTCCACAAACTTATTTGTTTGCAGTTCTGCATCTTTCTACTTTTCTTTGATGCATTGTTTTCGAAAAATCATGATTTTATTTGATAACGTGTA
This sequence comes from Sminthurinus aureus, assembly GCA_034698265.1. Taxonomy (NCBI): domain Eukaryota; kingdom Metazoa; phylum Arthropoda; class Collembola; order Symphypleona; family Katiannidae; genus Sminthurinus; species Sminthurinus aureus. Next base: position 6,268 of record JAQGBH010006788.1, read on the forward strand.
ACTAAACATACTTGAAAAATTGATCACCATATAAAATATGGCTCATAAATTGAGTGAGATTTATAGAAGTGCTATGAAAACAAAGCTGCATACTTGCACCAAAGGCAAAACAGATTTTTTACTGGCTAAAGTCGGTAATTCAAGGTCACACCATAAAGCTGTTCTTAAAATATTAAAAGGTTTGAGTGAACTGCTATAACACAGAGCTCCGAATTGTTCACTTTCTCAGTGTACAAAATCTACTTTACCCATTCACGCCGTTGTTCACTGTTTGTTGATCTTACTCGATTTGTGAGCTGTTTTATATGGAGATCAATTTTCGAACCATGTTTAGTGACACATTATAAAAACAAGTAATAATTTTGAGAAAACTGCTTGAAAGAATAGCATTTATTTTTCTTAGCCAGATTAGTAGCCATTTTCTTAGCCAGATTGACAGCCATTTATCTTAGCCAGATTGACAGCCATTTCTCTTAGCCAGAGTAATAGCCTTTTCTCTTAGCCAGATTAGTAGCCATTTCTCATAGCCAGATTAGTATTCATTTCTTTTAGCCAGAGTTATAGCAGTTCCTCTTAGCCAGATTAGTAGCCATTTCTCTTAGCCAGAGTAATAGCAATTTGTCTTAGCCAGAGTAACGGCTATTTCTCTAGAACGTGACACAGATCGTGACGCCATAGGATGCGGATTTTATAAAGGGTAGGATTATTATGAAATAAGCACTTATCTTATAAATGTCATTACCGTTAATTATGATACGAATTTCCTTTAAATTGTTTTTTTGTAAAACTCGAATCATTTATTAATTAAACGGTCAAATTGTTCAAGTCCTTATTTTATATTAGTGCCGACAGTTTCGTTGTCGACCTCGAACTCATCCCGTATTTAATCGAAGTTTACTTCAACTGAACGTCATGGGTTGTACTCAAAATTCTTTGTTACAATCCTTATCGTTTGATTAAGCTTTGTAATTGTTTTTGTAAATTAATGCTTTTATTGCATTTAAAATTTCCCCTTTAGGCAACGTTATAGGGTTTCCCCCATTACTAAAGGTTTTTCTTGTCTCACTGATTGCCATCGCCGTTGATAATAAATCATTTGAATTTTCCTACTCACTATAAACTATTTTTAACAAATTATTAACAATAATTGCAATGTTAAGTGTACTGAATTTATGATTATTGGGTTTAAAATCTGTGTATAGTATAAAAAATAAACATGTAATAAACAAACACTTTGAAAATTTAAGCAAAGATGACGAGGACACGAAAACCAAGACTCATTTTACCGCTCCGCGTGATTTTTATACACAGTTTTGGTTTCTTGTATTTGGATGAATGCCTTTTTATCTATCGTATACTTTTCAAAACAAGATGTGTTTATATCATAAATCGGCCAATTAATTTCAAGCCTCACCAGAAAATAAGGCACAAGATGTTTTGCCGGTGCAACCTATTGCAACAATTAAACAACATAATCATTCAAAACCCTAGATCAATGTCACTTGGAATCGTCCAAAATAAACCCCAAAGTTACTGGCAAGTTTCATCGGGAAGTCGGTTGTCGTTCACTGATGGTCCATTTGATCGTTCATTTAATGGTTTAAGTATTTGTCCAAGAGAGTTAAGTTCTCGTTCAGACGTTCGTTCATATCCTGTTTCAGATATTGGTTCCGTAAAAAAAAGCATTGACAAAAGAACAAACGATAGAACAAACGACAGTATGAACGATAGTACGACACATTTCGCACAACTAGACACCTCACATTTTGCTTCAAGTGGTCGTTAATATTCTGGTTCAAGTGGTCGTTTATAAAGTCGTTTATATTTTGGTTCAAGTCGTCGTTCATAAAAACGTTCATATTTGGGTTCAAGTGGTCGTACATATTTTGGTTCAAGTGGTCGTTCATATTTGGGTTCAAGTGGTCGTGCAGAAAGTCGTTTTTATTTTGGGTCAAGTGGTAAGAATGTTGCTAAGAGTTTGTTTCCTGAATCCAGAAATTCTTCGTACCTGTGAATTTAAGTGGTGACAAAAATTATGCGACCACTTTTGCATGGCGTTTTCGCGAGCGAAAAGCTTACGAAAAATACGCTACGATTTATAATAATCTGTCAATCGCCCTCCAGTCAATCCGCGAAGCGGATACCGTTTGTGGAGTGAACTCGTATTGGGGCAGAAAATATTGAAAAGAAGGTTTTTTATTCCGGGTTTGGTCCGAACATTGCAAATTTTCGGATCATAAAGGGTGTAGCTGAAGGTTTGCACTGATAGAAAGCGGAAGTAAACATAATTGCAAGGAAATCCCAAGAATCAATGCATCTCATCAAGTACACACCACTCATTAAATGAGCAGTGTGATGCTCAGAAAAATACGGGTGAGGGACAAAGTTCAAGTTCTTTCACGAATGACCATTCATGCGTCCTTCGTGTGGTCCTTCATTTTCTGGATCAAAGCTTGTTCATGTGTGTGAGTTGAACATCTTGCTCAAATTCATGTTCATTCGTTCATGTTCCGGTTCAAAACTTTGTTCATAAAGTCTTTCATTTTTGGAATCAAACGGCTGTTCAAGCAACACTGTGATGCTTGTATTAATTTGCATAATGTAACTAAGTAGTCTGGATTGAAATAGAATTTTCTGATTCCGTGTTGTACATTTCCACGTCCTGCCACGTTTCGTGAGTCATCTCGAAAGTGAGAGAGTATTTTTATGTGCTAAATCACAGATGTTAAACCGTCATTAACTGTTTCATTGGTATGCATTTTTATTACTCCGTTCATTTGCTGACAATCAGTAACGTTGAAAAGACAAAGTTTCTCGCTGGTGATTTTACAGAACTTTAGATTTTCTCAGATCGAACAATTTCAATTTCAAATAGATTTTAAAACAGTGACTTACGATGAAAAACATGACTGTTCAACGTCTCTGTGTGCATTTGTTAGTTATTTGTGGGGCTTTTGCACTGGTAATTGCAACAAAAAAAGAAGAAGTTCCAGCTGGTAAGAATGACTTTTACTTGTCTGCAAATTGTAATTAGCTGACTGATTGTTACCTTTCCAGTTTTTAATAACCAGTATTCTTTTCCTTTGGGACATAAAACAGACAAAGGCCTGGTATCTATGGACAATAAAAATTCCACACATCCTAAATGTTTTGTACCGAGAAAGCAAAACAAACACGGTACAGCATGTATACGCTTATTATTATTTCAGACCAATATTTGCAAGGTGTAGTACTATTACATTTTGAATCATGGATATTTAGTGCACCGCGTGTTTTTAACTTTATCGTTTAATTTGGATTCTTCTAGAGAAAGAATTTGAATGCACAATAAACGGACAAAAGCAGAAACCAGGGAGGTCAGGTGTGTCCGATCTTGCACTTAGGTGGCCCTGTGAAGTCGAGGTTGTTCTCACAGGATGTGAGAGCTCTTCCGGTCCAGAAAAACAATGTGGTCAGTTTTATTTCCTTCAAATGAGTATTTTACAGATAAAGCTTCTCGATAAGAGACGTATTAATTCTTCTAATTGTTCTTTGCAGGCATTTTGGCACAGCAGTTCAACAAAGTCGGACAAGACTTGAAAAATGTGCTTTCAAAATTTCAACTCCGGATTTTATATAAAGATAAAGATCCAGAGAATAAAAATTGGATCGCAACTCAGTATAGCCCTGGCTGCTCGTCCTACATAGGGAAGCAAAGAAAACCTGGTCCTCAAATATTGAATTTAGGTGAAAAGTGCTGGTACTATCACGTAGTCCTACACGAGTTTTTGCACTCCATGGGCCTAAACCATGAACATTGTCGCTCAGATCGAGACGAGTTTATTGCAATCTGCCATGATAATATAAAGAAAGGTAACGATGATGCATTTTGTTACTTGTTGTAAAAAGTATCTCTATAGTAAACTTGTGCTCCTAAGGGCAAATTAGCAGCTAGACAAGGATTTACTCAATAACGCTACTGTAACTACTACATTGTTTCTTGTATCTTTCAGAAACTTGGGATCAATTTGAAAAGGACAGCAGCACATCATATGAAAACTTTTCCATCCCTTATGATTTTGATAGCATCATGCATTATAACAACCGTATCTTTGCAATAAATTCTAGCCTGCCAACAATGGTTGCCCTTAAAAGTGAGAACGAGGGCTTTGGAAAATCAACCAATTTAAGTAAAAACGACAAGCGGCTTCTAAGAAAGATGTACCCTTCTTGTGTAGGATAGGTTCATACGCCCATATACCATGATATTTGCGGATTCTTCAAAGAACGTTAAAACCAAAATATAAACTTATTTCCATTTTCATTGAGGTTTTGTGTAACTTTCGAATCTCTGTCTATTCAAAACAGGGCTGTATTATAAACTCCAAATTTAAAAGTTAGAAAACCACGCTTTTCCCTCTTCTTCAAGGGTTTTTAATGCCGGTGCCTTTATTCGTTTCAGAATGGTTTCACTAATTAGTATTTATTAAAACTTCACGTCATTTGTACTTTTACTCTAACTTTCAATACAATATTTCCTACATGTTCTGATCTGTTAATGGTTGCTAAGTGTTTTTGTATTCAAATAAATTTACAGTTTTCAAGCCGTACTGCCCTTTGCCCTTTGCTTCTAAAAGGATTTCTTAATAGTAGTATAAATTAAATTTTTAGTTAAATTGTCAACGACTAAAATGGAAATATATATAATACAATATTTTAATAAGACATGCCAACACATTTCGCATAACATGACACCTGATGCCGTATACCTCACAAGGGTGGAAATAACCGGCAAAATAAAACACTTCGTATTCGTTCTACAAATCTGGGGAACAAGTCAACAGGCAAAATGGCACATCATCTATTTTTCTTCCTTGCATCGCGAGTGTCTCATTCAGACGCTCGTTCAACCAGTCGTTCATACTTTGGTTCAAATGGTCGTTACCAGAGTCGTTATTTTTTCGGTTCATAAAGTCGTTCATATTTTGGTTCTATAGGTCGTTTACGGAGTCCTTCATGTTTCGGTTCATAATGTCGTTTACAATGTCGTTCTTATTGTGGTTGAAGTGGTCGTTCATAACGTCGTTCATTTTTCGGTTCATACTGTCGTGCATAAAGTCGTTCATATTTGGGTTCAAGTGGTCGTTCATATTTTGGTTCAAGATGACGTTCCTAGCGTCGTTCATATTATGGTTCAAGGTGTCGTTCATATTATGGTTCAAGGTGTCGTTCATAAATTCGTTCACATTTTGGTTCAAGTGGTCGTTCATATTTTGGTTCAAGTGGTCGTTCAGATTTGGGTTCAAGTGGTCGTGCAGAAAGTCGTTTTTATTTTGGGTCAAGTGGTAAGAATGTTGCTAAGAGTTTGTTTCCTGAATCCAGAAATTCTTCGTTCCTGTGACTTTAAGTTGGTGACAAAAATTGTGCGTGGCGTTTTCGCGAGCGAAAAGCTTACGAAAATTACGCTACGATTTATAATAATCTGTCAATCGCCCTCCAGTCTATACGCGAAGCTGATATATTTTTTTATATGCAATTTATATAAGAAGTGCCTAGGTAAGCTGTTTCCTGAATCCAGAAATTCTTCGTTCCTGTGACTTTAAGTTGGTGACAAAATTGTGCGTGGCGTTTTCGCGAGCGAAAAGCTTACGAAAATTACGCTACGATTTATAATAATCTGTCAATCGCC
>JAQGBH010006789.1:0-11933 GCA_034698265.1 Sminthurinus aureus
TGTACAGTGTACAATATATAGTATAAAGTGTACATTGTATGCATATGAACAGCATTACTCACACAAAATTATACGTACCTATATCTACATTCAAAACTCACATGCACGGGACATTTCTATATCCATATCTCGATGTCTATATCTATATATATATAGATATACCTATATGTAGTATTATGAGCTGTGAATCCATGGTTTTGGGATTGGATTGGATTGGATTTTGAGACTGGGTTTAGTTTTGATGATGTACTAGGGGATTCAGATTAGTCACACGGTGAGTTTTCCACGAAATCGATAAGGAAGCAAAAAGTTTGAATTGTCCTAGTAGCTGTAGTAGTCATATCCTATATAAAATTTATAGCTCGTACTGCATCACATGTGATATATTGATATATTATGTAGTACGAATTTGATGTACTTACCAACAATATCCTACATCGTACATTGTACATTGTACACTGTACATTTTACGTAGTCACTGACTACTACTTTGTACAAATATAGATCCGGAAGAATAAAAGACAGGACAAGATAGTTCAAGTTGATAGCTTCATACAACATACATATGGTTTTATTGAGTATACACTCAATACTCAACATGTATTACATACATATTTTTTGGTACAGGGTATTGTCTATAGGTGTGACTGAAACTGAATGTTTCTGTTACTACTACTACTACTACTACTACTGAACAGTACCACATGACTGTGTCCTGTATTCACTATGTATGGCGTATAATGTACAACAATATAGTATAAAGTAGATTGTGCTGTTTCACTGTTTGAAATAAATGCCCCTTGTTGTTGCCCTACTCGTTGTCGTAGTCGTAGTCATTGTAGTTGTCGTTGTTGAAATGATGGAATATTTTAAATGGTTGATAGTTCGGGGTTCTATTGCCCTTAATACAATCAGGGAATAGTGAGAGAGTGAAATATGTACAAACTACAAACATGATGCATGTATATATATGTAAATCTATATATTATTTGCGTGCATATAGTGTGAGCTCAGATATGAGCATGAAGGCACAATGTACACTATGAATTCTATGAGTTCTGAGTAGCCAGGAATGATTCACGAATGCACGATTAGAGAGACAAATGCGATTGTTCCACATACATGTAGACTGTACAATGTACGCATATGATGTGGTAGTGGTATAAAGTATACTAAGAACTTTATAATACATTCATTATACACTGTCCAATATGTATAGTTTATAGTATACTCTGTACGATGATGATATACTTAATACGGGGTAATATGTTCCGATTAAGACTTTAGACCAGGCGCTCGGAAACTAAAACGGCAGGAAGTAGGTATATTCACATATTGTATCTAGTAGTAGAGTGTGTCTATGTTATGTGTTGTATGTTGAGCAGTTGGAATTGAAATTTTCTCTCATTTTCAGTTCAGTTTTAATTTACCTACTAGACTCTAGACTCTGAACCAGAGACTTTGATACTGTTACACACTATACCATACACCATACACCAAGTTTTTTCCTGAGGTGAACCTAGTGATAAACTTGTACTCCGAGTTCATAATATATAGTTGGATTTTATATTTTGTACAAATATACAAATATACTTGCGCATTGTGTTTCGTTTACAGTGTAATGTGTATAGTGCAATAGTACATACATATGGACATTGTACAGTGTACAGTGTACGGATCGAGCAATAAATGGTAAACCGGAGGAGTGAGGATTGAGAGAGAGACAAGGCGAGGGTGAGTCAAATAATTATTGCGTTTGCCATTGCCATATTTTTATGGACAAAAGGTAATGTTGTGCATTATGCATTATGTTCTCAGTTTGGTTGGAGAACAAACGACTGATTGAATGAGCAGGGTGATTATCCAAAGACCGAAACAGAACGGAGAACAGAGAACAGAAAACAAATTAGAATTTAACGTATACATACATAAACTATACAGTGCATAGGCAATATATCTGATATTATCTGTATTATCTGTACTACCTACGCTATAAATTGTAAATTGTACATTGTACATTGTACACGCTGGAGTTAATTTAAAAGGTACAAGTTGGAAACTGTTGAGCTCTCTCTGACATTGCCATTGAATTGGCAACGTTAATTCAGGTTCCAAGTTTCAGTTATAAAGTGAAGAGTTTCAACTCAAGTTCAAACCTCAATTCCTCACTCCACATTGCACATGAAACCACAAGGTAAAATAAAAATAAAGTGGATTGTGGATTGTGGATTGGACATTGGAAATTGGACAATACATTTTTAGCTCTCGACATCATGAATATTGTTTAAGTATTTAATGAAAATAATTTTCAAGCTCCATCACTCTTTACACTTTACACATCCATTAGAAGGAAATTGAACAACATGTTAATAGAATTCAACATTCTTAATGAAATTCAATGCATAAATTAAGGGAATAATGTTTTTTCTGCACCGTGTAACCCCATGCAGAAACACGAAAGATGAAACAAGAAACAAGAATATGATGAGATGTGATTTGATTTGATGTGATGTGATATGACGCGAAGTGAAGTGATGTGATATGTCCAAAGGGGAATTAATTGCAAAAAAATCTGCTGTTAGATTAGATTGGACAAGTGCGAAATAAAATAGCGCCTAAGAAAAAACTTGTATACAAGTACTCTACAACATGGCGTATATATGTAGCATACAGTATACAGTATACAGCCTTGCCATTTACCATATTAATTATTCTAAATTCACATCAAGATTAAATTGCGGGATTTAAATTATCCTGGCTGTATTTAAAAAAATGTTGACTGTGTAGTATGTATTAAGTATGGAGTATTGAGGATTAAGAATTTATCGTATACACCACAAAAGATAGTAGAGAAGAGTAAAAAGTAAGAAAAGTTCATTTGGGAATGGAGGATTTGTAGTTTGTACGACTCCAAAAGTGTACATACATCTGCAATAATATTTAATACATGTTATATTTACAAGCACACTGTACACTGTACAATGTACAACGTACAAGAATGACTATTCACAGAAATTACATTTCATGTAGTACATAAATAGCGATTTGATTTGTAAGAATATACATGTAGAATGTAGGAACTAGAATGTAGAGACTCGATACGCGGGCTAATGAAAGCACATTCAATATTACGATATATACGAGATTGTAGTTTCTTTTAAAATGAATTGAATTGTATGGAGTCGGGATAAAGACTTCTACTTTGTAATATGTCCGTGTGGTGTAAATAAAATAAATTTGCATACTGCAGACATATCAACTCCCGGCCGCTGAGCACATTTATTTATTTAAAAGCCGGCCGGCTGTACAACTTACAGCGTACAAGTAGAAGGGGTCGATTTAATTTTGCTAATTGAGCTTATTTGCAAAGTGAAACTTGCATGTCATGAGCTGTCATTGATCCAGCAGTCCAACACTCTAACAACCAACAACCCTCACCACCAACAGCCAACTTGAGCCCGCTCCATTTATTACTACTCTAAACTTCAAACTCCAAATGCCACGTACAAATCCACAGTGAACAACGGATAAAATGTACCATGTCTCCAATCTATAAAATCTGCAATCTACATTTAAATAATATTGTATTATGTAGAATAAGAAGCAAAAGTGGACAGTAGATACTTTTTACCCTTTGCATCTGCTATCTTACAATCTTACAATTAGCCATATTTTATCCGTTTCTTTTTTATTCAAAATTCAAAATATAAAAGCATTGTAGATTGTAGTACATGATCCACTCATAACTCATATACTTGAGTCTTTACACTTGTAGTACAGAGATGTAAGTAGACAGAGATATTTATTTATTGTTACAATTGTTATGTAAGATTCCGTTAGAACTGGGGATTTTAAGTTGGCTGCTGCATTCCTTTCTTTTGTTACTTAACACCGCCACACCAACATTTTTGTGCTGATCGTGAAATGAAGTGAATTGATCGTGAGTAAATTAGAGTTGAGAGACGGTGATGATACTATGTAAAATGCAAAATGTAACGCTCAACAGGAGTAGCAGTTAACAGATTTGAGATTCAGATTTGCAATTCACAGTTTACAGTTTACAGTTTAGTTGCACGCCCGTCAGTAGGGAGTCAGAAGGGCTACAACGGGTAAACGTACAATTTTACATTCTGCATTCTACTTCTACAGCTATGCAGCTATACACTATAATTCTACAAGAAATCCATGTCATTCTCCTGAAATAAATAACAATGTTTGGCTATCTCTGAATACTGTCCTGAAAATATGTATATTTTGCTGTACTCCATGTTGAGCAGGTTGGAGATTTGAGATTTGAGACTGCTAATAATTGTGGTGGTGGTGGTGGAAAATTGCAAAGCAAAGCAAAGCAAAGGTAAATATATCAGAAACTTGATTATACACTATACACATAGCGCCAGTCACCAGTCGTCATAGTCATCGTCAATGTGTTACTGCTCTGACTTTATTCCGATTTTAGATATCTATCTAGAATCTAGGATATAGGATGACTCATTCCTCATTCAATGTACTACGAACTACGAGTATGTAATGGTATGCCTAAATTTGGGCTGGGGACTTAATAAGCACAAACTACAAAGTTTTTAAGCCTTTGTTTTCTATTATTTATTATTTGATTTAATTTAATTTCATGTCTCATGACCAACATGTACACAATACAATATACAATGCAAAATGCAATGTACAAATACAATACATACATTCCTATTATTCTTGTACAAAATGGAATGAAAATGAAATAAAGCCAGCTTTTGAGCTTTGAGCTTTGTCTACCACAGTTGATAGTAAAATAATAACAAGAAAAATAATGAGTATGAAAAAAAGGGTATGGAGAACAGAAAAGTAGTGACATATGTACATAGCATCTATCTATGTGGTATGTGATACTAGTAATTTCAATAGAGAATACAATTACATACAATTAGTCATATAAAATAATTCATTTCGTACTGCTTTCATTCACCTCACCACTAACCAATCACCAAGTAAAGCACGGAATGGCAAAAACGTACCGTAATCAGCAATCAAAATTGACATAGACCTTTACATTGAATTACGTTATGTCGTTATCTCTTTGACTGTCGCCATTCTATTCTCAATTCTTGGATGTAGTATGTAGTGGCTCCCAACTCTCAGCTACATCATACCTGAACACTGAACACCGTGCATTGTAAATTGTACAAGTGTCTACTATCTGCAAAGCGGTTCAAGTGTTATTATTATTATTATTATTATTATTATTATTATTATTATTATCAACAGTTCTACCTCTCCTTTATTTCCTATGTGCAATGCAGTAGTGCAAGTGCATTTTACTTGAATTCTAAATATATCTCATACATTATTATAGGTAGCTTTGTAGTTTATATTATTTATGATATATTATGCGTTTTGACCACGTTTTTGACGGTATCAAATTGTGGAGTAAAAATAGAATGGATAAAAATGGAGGGACATGTAGTGGCATGTAAAACAAAAGTACAAAGTAGCTTCTACCTGTGCTGAGTTTTACTTGAGAAGGTTTCTTAGTTCTTAAGCTGCCGTGGATTTATATGTACAGGCGAGTGAGAGAGAGAGAGAGAGAGGCAGAAAGAAAGAAAAGGAAGGAAAAAGAAAAGATTGTCGTTTTTTCTCGTGTATTCACTTTTTACCAAAAGGCAAAGCTGTGTTGAGTACATATATATACGCATGAGTGTATATACATATATTTTGTATAGTTAATATACAGGCAAGTAGAAAATACAAAATAGATACAAAACTGTGTATAACTAATAGGACTCTGTTTCTCTCTCACACCGTAAAAAATTCACCAACACCAACGTCATTTTTGATTCCCGTCTGTTGGTTAAAGTTTATACGAATGTTGGATGGTATTTTTCATCATTCGTTGCATTACATTGCATTTCAAGTTACACTACAGAGATTTTTTAAACATCAAGTATAACCAAATAATATAGTATAGCATATAGTGTGTATATAATATTATATAAGCATATACTAGGAAGAAACATATTTATTTATCTGTCTGTATATCTATATCTATATCTTTGCTCTTGATTCTTTATTCTTCAATCTATCTACTATCTACTGGTGTTTCTTTTTGTTGTTGTTATTGTTATTGTTACATATAATATTATTATAGAGTAAAATCTACTCGTAGATAATTTGTACGTACAGCGTACAAGGTACAAAAGTTACAAGTGTATATTATATAATTTTTTGTTCTTGTGTTATTGTCTCAGATTATTCTGCAAGATAAAAGTGACGAGAAGGAGTGAAGAAGACCATATAGTGCATTACAGTGAACTTTGCAGGACCGCAGAGAAGAAACAATAAGGAGAAAATAGAGGAACAGAACGAGAACAGGTGGTGAGTAAATTACTTTGCTTTTTTTACATTACTTTACTTTACTCGTTCACATCATAGATCATAGCATGTACTGAAATTATATTATATTATGCCAACTTGGCTCACCAGATACACTATTGAATACTGCATACCGGTAAAAAGCATCTATCTGCGCATAAAAATGTGTGTAGACACAGTATACATACATGTATAAATATAAATAAATTGTATCATAGTAATTTAAAACCCCTCTAATTTCTGACGTCTGACTAATTGAAAATCACAATAATGAAATCACAAGTCTACAAACACAGCATACAAAACAAGCATGTGACATTATTAGTGTTAGTTGGAGAGCTAATGATATTATTTAGCAACTTGTAATCATCCATGTGTATATATTTTCTATTATACTATATTCGTACAAAATTTACTTTGCTATTTGTGGCTATCCATGACCCATGATAATGATGGTGATGAAATGGTATCAAGCTCAAATTTCAAACAACAAAACCCAAAACTCAAAATTCCCTCACTAGTAGAAATAAATCCAACCTTCAAACCTTTCCATTCCATTTATTTGAAAAGTGCAAAGTGTACAATGTACAATGTACAGGTATTTGTTTAAGTATATTTATATGAGTAGGAGTATTACTAGTGAGAGGAAAAGTTTTTGGAAGTTTCAAGTGTAAAGTTTTAAAAAACCCTTTTTGCACAGACAAAAACCAGCTCTTTAATACATCGGCGATACACCCCCAAAAGTATACAGTCTCCACTCTACAATCGACAATGCAGGAAAACAGACAGTCAGGCTTATCAGAAAGCTAATAGTCGTTCATTCGCATACTTTTATCTTGATATAGGAAAGTACAAATTACAACAAATAGATGTACAATGTACTGTATATTATTATATAAAACAGTAGACACTATGTATTTGATTTTACTTTATATGCATAGTTGGGGGAATTTTTTTTCATCGGAAAACTGTGGTATTCATCTACACTGGTAGAGGAGAATTTTTCACATTGCCAAATTATCATTGTATGTACAGTGTACATTCATTGGTTGAATTAAAGCATAACAATGGAGCATGGAGCATGAGGCACGAGATAAAAAAGAGCAAATAAGGAATTATTTTGCTTTTCCATGTATCTTGTCGTTTCTCTGTACATATTGTAGGTATACGTATATGTACATTTGCTATAGTAAGTTACTATAGTTTCTATCGTGCCTATAGAAACTATAGTTGGATGTAGTAGCACTTTGAAAATTTATATACACAAAATAAGATCTTTTGAGTTATAAGACTCATTTTCTAACCATGCAGATCCATCTCCACATTATACAAACAGCAGATAGTAGATAGACACATAAGTATGCGTAGTACAGGTAATACACGAATGTCATCATCATATCATATAGCGTATATAAAGGAAGTGACTATATCTTCATCTAATAGATGTACATGTACATTATACATTGCACAGTTTAAAATTCAATATAGTGATGGTTTTCGTTCCGAAGTTTTTTTCTTCGTGTCTCTATTCTCTATTCTCCATCATACCTGTTGTACCTATGTATTACATAATTTTGCTCTGCATTGCACATTTTCTATACCGGTATTGAAAAGTAAAGTATACTGCGTACATATACATATATTATATAGTGTATGTTGTATGTATGTATGAGTCTGTGTGTAGAGCTTTTATTCTCCATTCGTTACGGTTCTATGGATCAGAAAATGTTCTCTCTGTAGTCTCTTGTGTTCCTCTCCAAACTCCAAACTTCTCCTTCTTCTTTTTGCCATTAGTTCATCACATCACATCTCTTCTTTGCTGTATTCTATATGGCTTCTCTCAACAATCACAATCTGTGATGTGTGAGTCCGTGTTATCCATAGATATACAATATGCATGTAAACTATTATCCATTTGTATCTCGTATTATATAATAATAATGCATTTCATGTAGGATGTAAAATTCTCTCATCTCATCTTCCTTTCATTGATACACACTATACACTGCACACATTGAAATTGTACGTAGTACATAGTCTTTGTTGTGAAGCTACACTCTACAATCTACACTCTACACACTGGTGGTTTGTTTTGTTCCTTATTACCTCACATCTCACATCCAAATTCAACAAATTCAACATCCTGACATAAGTAAATCTTCCTCAGCCATTAGGTAATGTGGAGAAAATGAGACAGAGAGAAGAGAGGATGAAAAAAACAGTGGAAAAAGTCAAAATGTTCTACTCATGTAGAGCATGTGTAATATGTCTAATGTCTAATAGTGTGTAAAAAACATTTCCAACGCTTTTGCTACATATTCCTTGTTCGTAGTGTCTTGTGTACTGTGTACCGTGTTTTTTACTGGATTCTAAATTCTATCATTCTATCATTCTGTGTATGTGGATTGTGGGTACACAGATTTTGTGTAGTGATGAAAAACCAAGCACAAGTACAAGTACAAGTATGGATATAAAGGAAATTAGAGAAAGAAGAGTACAGTCCAAGTAGAGGAGGAAAAAGTTTAAAAAATGGATAAAGGCTCAAGTACATAAAATAATGAAAATGAAGCTCAAATACTTGAATACTTGTACTCCACTAGTCACTAGTCAAATATATAGCCGAAACTCAAACTCAAACTCAAACTCAAACTCAAAAGAAATAGAAAAAGGAGCAGGGGAGTTGGAAAAATAGATAGACAGAAAAAGAGTGAGAAGAGAGTCACTGCCGATGAGAAGAAGTCTCATGAAACGACTCAAGTAAATAAAAACTTAAAATGTACATATATTATATAATAGTTATACGTGTAATGTGCATAATACGTACATACCCTCTTCTTTTATTACGTTTATCAGTATGTGTCTGTCCATATACGAGAGCGTAGCTGGAATATAATGCATATGGAAAATGGCTACAGGTAGTACATATAGGTATATGTGTAGTTGTAGGTAGTGAGCGTCATGGATTTAGACTGTTTCTGTTTCTGTCTAGGCTATTGTATGGTATGGCATAATATGGAATGGTGGTTGAAAAAAGAAAAGAAGCGAAGGAGGAGAAGAGAACTACAAGAAGAACTGAAGGTTTGTATTTTTTGCAAAATTACCTTCAGGCCAGGGTAATGGCCTAGCGAGCGAGCCTACTCCATTCCTCTGACTTTGCTTTACTTCTGTCTCTGTTTCTGTTTCTGTCTCCTCGCTCTGTCTCTAACTCTGGTTCTTTCTTTCTTACCTTTCTTAGCCACAGCGTTGCCTGCCTCAGTCAGCCTCTACATAGATTGACTATATTATTACCCACTGCTCCATCCATACCTATTTTCAGAGAATATAGAGAGTTTTCATTTCCCTTAAAATTAAACAAGAAGAAGAGCAACCGTAAGAACTAACAACTAAAAAGTAGAGGAAGAAGGTCTTCAACATTCGACATCCACATCCACATTCACATTCAAAAGCAACAACTAAATATATTTATACATACGCTCAGCCCAACTCAGCTCAACTCAACTCAGTTTAACTCCAGTCGGCTCAGCTTTTTTACTTTTATATGCAGAGATACTCGAGTTTAGAGTTTAGAGTTTAGAATTTTAGTTTAGAGTCTCGAGTCTCGAGTCCATTCCATTAATATTTTCTAAACACTAAACACAATACGCAATAGCATCCAACTTGGTGTATGTGTGAGTTCCGTAGAGGCAGAGCCAGAGGAGCTTTAGGACGGAAGAAAAAATAGAATAATTCAAAATTCCTTTATGTTTTTCTAAGCAAGTTGCTTCTAACTCCAACTCTTATTCCAACTCTTACTCCAGCTCCAGCTTGGGTATCATGTACGTTGCTGTAGGTTTTTTGGCTCAAAATGATGAATATCTGTACATTGTACAGCCGGAATAATCTGGAATATATTATTATGCTCTTTTGAATTCCTTGGTAGATCAAGTCTCAAGTCTCAAGTCCAACAACGACTAGAATATAGAATATTATGCCATTGTGTATTGTGTACACTTAAAAAGGAGAAGGAAACATATACAAAAAAATGTACAATACAGATATTCTGAATTCTAAGTAGATGGATAAGATTGTTGGTAAAAAGAAAAAAAACACGAGAGAATGAAGAAAAGTTGAAAAGTAAAGAGGAGCAGCAGGACTTCGTTTTTTCAAAAAAAAAAAAAAAACACCGAGTTTCTTGTTGGTGGTTAATGCGTGTATGAATACTTGAATACTTCTGTAGTTCAAAGCTGAACAGATGTACATGCAATGGCGATAGCAATCGTAGTATCTAGTATCTGTAGTACTAAGTTGAGGAGGATATTTCCAGCGTAAAAACTCGGTAGTATTGAGAATTGAGAATTGTACTTGATACTCGATACATCTGAAATATATGTATAATGTATATGCTAACTACTTGTGTGTAGTGTGTAATATAATGTAATATGTAATGGAGTTTCCATGAATTATTTAGATATTTTGTATTTTAGATTTTGAATTTTCAAGTTTTGAGAGTGAATCCCTTGTCTAAAATCCCACAATCCGATGGCAAGCCAATGTAATATGTAACATTTAGTTGGTAGCTTGTAGCAGTGAAATGCATTCATGTTCGTGTTCCTAGTATTTAATAAAGGATAGATATATCTATATATCTATGCAGTATGCACACTATATATATTTATGCATTTCCCTTCAAGGAAATTATAGACAAGGACTAAGTAAGCAAGTTTAGGGCTAAGGGAGAGAGAAGTTGGTAGAGGGGCCCTTGACTGTTCTGTTGGATTTGATGGAACGGGATCTAGATTGAAATAAAAGGTTCAGAGGTACCTCCGTGTACTTGTATATTATGTATATATGTATATTGTATAATAAATATCCATGTACTTGGATGTAACAACCAACATGCTCACAGCTCACCGTTCCTCAGGCTTCCAACAGTCAATAGTTCAAGTTATCTGTATAAAAATGGTAGCTTGAAAGTTCCGAGTTGGTAGTCGTAGTTAGCTTCAACTCGAGCTTGAGCTTGAACTTGTGCACTAGGTGGATTTGGATTTGAATTTGGAGAAGGATTTGAACGACCTGCTTCCATCTTCCATCATGTTTTTTCCATATTATATATATTTAAAAATGTGTACCTTCTTCTTTTTTTCTTAATACTTATCTCTCTGAGGGCCGTAGAAATTTCCCCTGTGGGACTGGAACGACTCCTTCTGATATATTTTCTAAATACGAGCAAGTCTCTGTACATTATATATGTGTTGTGTATTGCATTGTATTGTGTATTGTGTATATTATAATTTATGTGTATAATACTTTATACTTTATACTTCTTTTTATACATATAATAAGATTTTATGGGAACTCTCCTTTCAATCTTTTGTATTTGTCAAAATTGTGTGGATACTTAAGATCATTTGAGATATGGCTTTGCCTATACCCTATACTCATTTCTAATACGTATAAATACAAACAAATTATGTACATACATGACATGTTCAACCATAAAATGCATAGGACATAAGGTGTGATCAACTTTGATAAGGCACCCTAGTTTTTCAACGCTAATTTTTTTGTCTTTTGAGCTAGCAAGTTGA
>JAQGBH010006790.1:0-11933 GCA_034698265.1 Sminthurinus aureus
GGGCCTCAACAAAGGCCCATTCTGGAAAACGACCTTCATATTCGTAATCAGCGTAAAAAACTGAGTCGGGTAGGATACATGAGGTTTCTTAACTGATGGGACACCTGAAGTACTTCCATTGTCAGTGATCAATTATTCCAGAGTATATCTTACATGGTTGCTCCTTATCCTTATCGTTATTACTCGTTATATAAAGTGTAAACTAGAATTAAAGGAGCAAATTTGTTCAAAATGAAGAATAATTGATACTGAGAATAATAAAAGCGACCAAGAGCTTTCGCCGGGATGGAGAAAGAATAAGCGATGGTGAAAATACCCGCATTTTCTATTTAATCATGACATATTTTCATTAAAAAAATTTGTATCTTCCAGTCTTCTAGGAGTATGGTATACGGAATACGGAATATGGATCAAAGTTTAGAAAGAAAGCGCTGAGAATTGTCTTAAAATATAATGCATTGTCATGGAATTTGGGTCTGGTTGTCCGTTTTGCATATTGCATATGTTCGAGGATCGAGGAAATTGGAGATTACAAGTTACCAGTAAAATGTATTTACATATCATACGGTACAAATACAAAGAGTCGTATGTAGGATGTAGGGTGTAGAATGTGGCGGGTAGCGGTACAGAGAGAAATCCAAAGTGGTTGAGCTCCAAATTTTGAATATGTATATGGTGGATGGTAGATCGTGGATGGTTCTAGGTTCTGGATTCTGGGAAAGCGGTAGGATTGTTAATGGTGTTCAAAGCATCTCAACCGCACTAGAGAATAAATTTTGGACGAGTTAAATTAACTTTAAGTGCATGGCAATGTAGCCATTAATTTAGACCGACAAAATCGATTCCATTCTGGCTTCTGGATTCTAGATTCTAGATTCTAGATTCTGGCAAAAGCCACCACCATATTCCACATTACATAACATAACACATTACAACATACAAACGATAGCTCTATCTATCTCCCGTTGTCCTTTGTTAGTTACATGCTAAACGCTCAATACTCATGCAACCCCAAATGTCTCTTAGTTCTGCCTTGCACTTTGGCTGCCAAGACAAAAATGTATCTATACTTTCACTGCTCTGATTCCAACTCCTACAGCATTCTACAGAATCCTACAGCAATCTTCATCTTTCTCCCACTCTTCTGCCAAGAAATTGAATCTTCTTCATTGTGTTCCCCATTTAAAATTTTAAATACACCCGCACATCACAATACGCCCTCCCTAAAACCTAAAACCAACATTTCCCATTTCACTTGCACTTGCAATCATATTCCATATTCCATGTTCCATACATATGGTATTTCCAAAAGATACAAGTACATGCAAGCTTGCACTCTTCCCTCCTTCCACTTACAATTTTAGAGATAATTAAAATATCTTTTATGTAAAGATATTATCAAGTTAAGGTACTTTTCCATCTTCCATCTCCCATCTTCCCCGTTTATTTTTCTACTCATATTTCTTTCATGTTAATACAGCTGATGTTTAAGAATCTGGATATGTCACAATTCTGTTTGTATCTCTGTGAACAATGAACAATGAACAATGAACAATGAAGAGTGAAGAGTGAAGAGCCTTGATGTGGATGTCACAAAAAATTGAAGAGGAATATCGAAATGTTAAGTGAAGGCAGGCCATATTTTTATAATTCAATCAGTGAAATTAAATTTCAACACTTTACCACGAAACACACTGTTCTTTTTAGTGTACCGTGTTTTAGCCTCCCTTTTAAACTTTTGTACATTATAGATTGTGCAGCATATGTATTTTGATGCATCGATAATAGATCTTTGATAATGGATAATGGAAAAGATTTTAATTTAATTACAGCCTGCCTCTTCTCAGAAAGTCTCGAGTAATCTACTATCCATTCTCATTTTACTTTTGACTCCAGTTTTTACCGTGATTCCTCCTCTTTTGAACACTTTCAAGTTTCAAGGAGTCCGTTGTTAATGTGTAGAATGTGGAATTTCATGTATTTCATGTACAAGTGACTACATAATATTTTCATAACAACACGAGTTTTTTGCTGTTGTAATTGATTTTGTCGTCTAGCAATGTACAGTGTACAATTTACATATGAGTTGATGCAACTTTGGCTTTTTACGTTAAAAATAGCTGCACACAGTACACAGTAGACCGTACAATGTGGATTGTGCATATAGAATGTTTTATATCATCTGAAGATTGAAATTGAAAGTTGCCAGGGTGCCTGATGACTGATGAAAGTACCATAGAAAGTAGATTGAAGAGTTTGAAGCGTGTGCCTCTGATCAAACATGGGAGAGGACGATGACTCTGACTCTTCCGTTTTCAATATGTATGTAATCACAATCACCAAATTAAATTCAAATTACGGCATGTGATAATAAGTTTGAAAAGTTGAAGAGCTCCGGAGTTCCAGAGCTTTAGCTTCAAATTCAACTTAAACTAAAGCCAAAGGAATAGAGATGAAAATTTAGACTGAGACTAAAAGAGAATAGACAACTCTATAGTCTATATACAGTCTATAGGATATAGTTTATAGCGGATTTGGTACATATAAAATTAGTTGGCTGACTATTTAAAATAGAAATTGAAGAAAAACTTTGTGCCTTCTCCATGATCAAGTTCCGTCCTGTCTATCAAAAACTTGGTCAATCATTTCAAATCCCGGATTTTACTTTGAATAGAGTACAATAGAATGTTGACTGTGGAGTGGAATACAATTGAATAATATACGCTTCTACGTAGAGTCTAGAGTTTAGAGTAAAGAATGTGTAGAAAATTGGTCTCTCATATGCATATGCAGTTGATCCAAGTTAAATTAAACAAAATAATCAAACTCAAACCAACTACGATTACTTTTCTAATAAACAGCTCCATTCAGTCAAGTAGAATTCACAACTTTGAAACTTTGCACCTTTACACTTTTACACCTTTATCTCGGTTACCTGGAATCTGGAATCTGGAACCTGGGACCTGGAGCCTCGAACCGGTTGGAGGCTCGAGGCTGGAGGAAAGGAGCAACTCGTCAAAGCTAATTGGAACTAAAGTCTGTATTTTAAATTTGTAATTTGAAACTAAGTGGAGATTAAATTACTTTTAAACTTTCTACTAAAAACTAAAAGGAAAATTCGCTATCTTTATATGTTGGATGTTTGGAAATTGGAAACTGGATCTTGTATTTTTATTTGTTTTTTCCTAATTTGTCTACTTTACTTTTCCTCTCCTTTTATTTTTATTTGTTATTTAATAGAAAGTCTGATGAAAAGCAAAACAAAAATCTAAATTCTACCACAGACACGTGTACTCCATCTGGTGGAATATTTACATTTATTATTACTTAATCATGAACAAAACCATAGAAAACAAACCACTGAAATACCGATTCCGACTATTGATGGCTGTTAAACGCTCCAAGGTGATTTTTGTCAAGTTATCTCGGTAGCCAAACACCGAACCAGTACAAATAATAATTTACTTATCTTGCTCCGTGATTTTGTTCAGTGTTGATTCGATATTTGAGATTTGAGATAGATTTGAGATTTGAGACTTGAGATTTGAGTCAGTATCCCTATTTTAAAAGAGCATGTATCAAAAAACCATTTAGGATCAAAAACCCTCCTCCATTTTCCCTCAGTTTCTACTTTCTACTTTCTACCTTATAACTTGTAACTTGTGTTCCGTGATCCGTGATCCGACTTGGATTTGGATTTTGACTTGCATTCCGACTTGGGACTTGGACTTGTTCAACAGCTCTAAAGGAGTAAAAAAGTTTTTAATATAACGTATTTCAAAGTGATATGAAGTGAACTGTAGAACTGTAGACTTTTGAGGTTTTTTAGGGCGGAAAATCACAGACTAATAAAAGTTTTCCAATAGAAGCAGAAATCTGAATCTGATATTCCGATATTATTATCATTATTATTACTAAGAAAAGAAGAGAGAGAGAAAGGGAGGAAGAGTCAAATAAAGAAAGAGACAGAGACAGAGAAAGGAGAAAAGTGACAGGTTCCTTATGGGAAATGAAAGAATTGGGAATTTCAAGGAAAATGGGAGGAAACCATATGGACGGATGAACACTATTATTTGTCAAAAAAAGGGAAAAGATTGAGAAGAAAAAGAAGAAAGGGAAGAAAAGGAAGAGAGAGGAAAAGGAGGAAGAGAAGAACTCCTGAAAATGAAGTTTATACCCAAGACTCGTCTTACAAAGGACATTTCATATTGACTGTGGAGAAAACCCTGTTCCTGAAATTCCTATTCCTATGTATTAGCGTGACTTTCCAGAGACTAGATACTAGATACACAGAGACAGGCCTAGACACTAGATACTAGACAGTAGAAACTAGACAGAGAAAGACAGAATAGAATGTGATTCTGATTCTGATTCGGATTCTGATTCTCTCGCCTCGTCAAGTTGAGCAAGAATCACAAAATCAGAGACACACATAAAGCATAAAGAGACAAGAGTCAAAGTCAGAGAGCAAACGAGAAACTAGAAACTAGAAACTAGAAGAAAGTAAAAGAGATAGAGACAGGGACAGGAATGGAAAACCTGAGATTACATGAGAGAAATAAGTAGGAGAGTGAAAGTGCCAACATGAACATTGAACGTAGGACGTTGAAGGTTGAAGGTTGAACGGGCGTCCGGGTTGTCACATCTTGTGAAAAGGGAACAAGGGGCAGATTTGCCTCATTAAACGTCAGTTTTGAGGGGAAATAATATAATATGGGTCCGTAATGAACACAATTCCCTCTTCCTCTGAAAAATCTCTTTTATGCTCACCAAATTTTACACGCTCTGCTTCCTCCTCCTATTTCTCTACCTCAATTTCCACTTCTCTCCTCTCCTCTCCTCTCTCGTCTTAGCCTTCCTCAATCGTGACTTTCTCTCTTTACATACATTGGCATTGGCTTTGATTTTGTCTGTAATATATTGAATGCTACAACTCAAAAGTATCCAAGTATGGTACAGATAATCCTGACTTTTGATTTTGGATTCTGGATTCTGGGTTTTTGATTCATTCTGTTCTCGGATCCTTGTTAAGAAAAGTTTCCCTGTCAGTAACAAAACAAATTGTAAATTCTTGAGTTTGCAATTGCAACTTTTACATCATGTATCATGTCATGTAATGTAGTTGAGATGTGAGAAGTATCTAGAATCTAGAATCTAGAATATTTAACTTGAACTTTTGTTGCTGGCTTAGCTGCTCCTGGAGATGATATCCTGGATGTGAGTCTGAATTCTGGAAGCTGGAGATAGAACATTTTCAGGTGAATTCTACCTTCTACCTCTGCCGTCAATTTTAACTTCCAACAGTCAGTCCGTCTGCATGCTTCACGTCATTATCACGGTTCAAAACTCATGCAGATAACACACAATACAAGGATTTGGAAATCACAAGTCAGAGTATCATCAACATTATTATTATCCCTCTTATTACTACGACTACGACTACGCCTAGGAATATTTCCTTTGATATCCCTATTTACGTATTTTACATCCCAAATCCCCAGTCACCAGTCACCATTCGAGTTGTCACAGCCAAATTCCATGCCATACCATTTTATTATTATTATCATGTACTTTGCAAGTGACAAGTGCAGCAGCAGAAAACTTTTGAACTTTTGAGCTTTTGAATCCCCTTCCACTGCATGATCAAAAACATACCGGATTCACAGTCAAGATATGAGAATACGAATACGAATTTCCACCTTTTACCTTGTAGTTTGTAGTCGACTCTTATTTCACAAAAATGATCCATTCACTTAAATATTCTTCCACTTTGATGCCTCCGCAATCCTCATTAGTGAGCGAATCTTTTGAATCGTATTTTGTATTTTGAATTTTCCAGCATGACAATTTAAATATACCCTCTCTGATTTGCTATTCATCCTCTTTTATGATACTTTGAAAATACGAATACGAATATGAAGAGACTTAAATTTTACGTATTTTGTACAAAAACGTGTACTAGTTTTGAGTTTTGGATTTTGAATTGTGTGATATTATCAATGTCAGGATTTGTGCATTGAGAACAGTAAACAAGAGATAATCTTTCATGATGCTTGATCCTAGTTTGTTTCTGACTGTCAAATGCCAACTCTCGGCTGCCAACGATGTATTGACTTTTGATAAATGAACAGCGTTTTTATCTTTGATATCTTTAGCATATTTATCCTTTCTCTTTCTCTCTCTCTCTGACACAGGCTACAGGTAATGAACATAATCCGTCATCCTACGTTTGAAATTCCTTTTTCATTTGTCTCAGTAGCTTTTTTGTAATTCTTTACGCGTTGAATCTTGAATTTTGATACAAATTACAAGCTGAGATGGTTCATATTTATTTATTTGTAGCAAAAGAAGAAGCACAAAGATTGAAGAAAAGTTCACAGAATATCAAATATCAAATATAGAATCTTTTTTTTTTAAAAAAATAAATCTGGAAATGTTTTATACTTTCTCTTCTTTTGCCCTCTGGTTTGACAAAAATAGAATATAAAATGAAAAGAAACAAGATATACGATGTGCGTAGTGCGTTTATAGTACATAGCATTGTTTTTTTGTTTTGTTATACCTTTATTTATATATAAATGTGCTTGGGCTTGATATGAACATTCCATAGTTTACTGTTGTTTGTTGTGCGTATTTTATACCTTTTTTGCTCCGTTTTCTCCGTCTTGAAACTTGAAGCATGAAATAGATCTCTTCTACCCAATAAAAAAGTTAAAGAGCAAGTATAAATACAACGGTTGAACACAAGGATATAGATACATAATATAAAATATAACAGTCTACAGTCTACATTGCAAGGTAGAGTCTAGAGGCAGACTTGAAAATGAGCTGACATGGACCAAGCACAATTCAAAATTTACAGTAGTGGATGCAAGTACCTGTCTCTTTTTCTCCTCCAAAGCATCCAGTTGCTATAAATACTTTTACCAGCAGCCAGAAGTTGCTATGGTTGATATAGTCAATGGTAAAAACAATAAAGTAGTCGAAAGTGGGCGTAGCAGAAGCAGAAATAGTAGCTTAAGTAGTTTCCCTCGTTTTAGCAAAATTTATGTAGAGACACATAAAATTGACACGCAGGTGTGTGACGACTCTTTTCTGTACGATTGTTATTTTCGTCTGTCAAATGTCATGTATGCACCATGCATCAGTCCCCAGTGCCAGTGCCAGTGACATGATCTAATGTCATTTCCTCTCTTCTCCCTTTCTACAGAATCCCAATCTCCAGCTCCAAACTTCTAGGTTCTAGGTTCTAGGTTCTAGGTTCGGGTAGCAACAAACAGTACATAAAGTACGCCAATACATGTGAATATTGAGTATGAACGAATTTTGAATGTTCGTAAGAATTTCCATGATTGTGAGCTGTGAGGCTGAGGCTGGATCCGAGTTTATTTACTGTCAACGTCAGGAGTTTGGAACGGCTGCGACAGTTTTTGTTCATGTACAATTTACATTCTACAATCTAAATTCTGCATTCTACGTGTATTTAGTCTTATTAAATTTTATGTATCACACTTCAATATTCCTTTAAATAATCTTTATAGCCAGCAGCAGCAGTTTCAAGAACAAAACCAATAGCCATCCATTCTACATTGAATAGTGAATCATATTTCTATCATTTTTACAGGCGTGTTCCAACCGAAACCGAAACTGGTGCTTTTTGGCATCACCATTAAAAAGAGCTAAAATTCTTCAGTATTTCTCATGAAAAAAATCCAGTAGGGATGTGCTGAATTTTGTAAAAATGTTCCTGAAATTAATCCAATTACAAACTTTTTTACATCCTCCAGAGTCCAGAGTACATGTGAATGTAGAAGATAAACTTGAAAGTATTGTAATGCATCTATTTCTATTTGTATAAGGAGCATACGACGTAGAAAGTAAGTACAAAACGTATTCTAAAGTGAATGGCAAAGCGGATCCAGATCCAGATTCAGCTCTAGTTGGAGAATGAGGAAATTACTTTCAACTTTCAATCTAACTGTTATGGATACATCGTCACTCGTAACTCGTAACTCTAAACTGCACTGCACTGGGAGAGAGGATCATAAAAATAATGCAGTCAACCGAATAACTACAGACAGTTTGTACAAACTACAAACTACAATCTACAATCTACAGCTCAACTGCACGTGCAACCAGCCAGCAGCCAACATTCAACGTTCAACCAATGAGCTCAATCATCTCATCCAAATACAAATCGGAATCAGACTTAAAATCAAAAATTGGATTCCAAATCCAAATCCAAGCCTTATGAAAGTCAAATCTCCAATGGACATATGCGTAATACAAACCTGTAGAAAGTAGACTGTAATTGAGCAGATTGTACCTTAAAGTTGAAGATTTTGGTGGAAAACGTTTTATAACCGTATTTCAGGGCTCATTAAAACTTCATTAGGTGTACAAGTTGGAGTAAGATGAAGTTATTTCAACTGGTAGGCATACCCAGTTTCAGTATCCGAGGAGTACCCATTGCCAATTGCGAGGAGTCAGTACAATGCAGTGTAAAAGTACATAAATTCCTACAGACTCTAGAATCTAGATTCTAGACTACATCTACATTGTCTCACCAAATGTCCAAATGTTTCCAATTACTCACGGCATAACTATTAATATACCATAGATACTATAGATACATCCACATCTTTTTTATATACAACTTTCATAAAAATGGATCCATAAAGTTTCATAAACCGGGTAATGAAATTACCTATTATCAGCTCACTCCGACTCCGACTACAACTTGCACATGGACTACTTTCTTCCTTTCTTCAGTAGTTTACTCCCGCCTTACTTACTCGCGTACTCTATGTACTAGGTATTACGTATCTCTTGAGTCTTGAGTCTTGAGTCAATCCAACATCCAACTACATACATATGTGGTCTTTTTCTTCCGAGTACGGAATTTGGAATTTGGAATTTGGAGTATTAGGTACGTCCATTCTTGGTCTTTGTGTAATCTAAATCCCAAATCTCAATCCAAATCCCAGAAGTAAAACCAAGAGAATCAAGGTAATTGTAATAATGGAAAGATTGAACAAGAAAAATAGATTACTGTGGGAAAAGGAATGGATACTATATAAAATTATATCACCATCAAACTTTCTTCAACTAATCCAGACTCCAGACGCCAGATCTCAGCACAGTTAAGATACAATCCAGCCTACAAATTATAGTCCGACGTACAGATATGGTATTAGATATATACAGTTTACACACGCTTTTTTTATATTAAATGTTATTGAAATCAAAATCTGGGGTTGGAATTGGAATTGGAACTGAAACTGAAATTGACTAAACGACGGACTACGAACCAGAGCCAACTACTTAAAGGGTAAACGGCTCATTTGAGTAGGATATTAAATTAAATTATGACTTTGTATCATTATAAATCAGGAGAGGAATGGTGGATATAAAGATGATGAAGATGTAGATAAGCATAAATATCCCCCTTAATCTTAAATATTACCCGAGAAAATCCGAGAGGAAATTTGCTCCAACTTTCAAATGTCCGTCTATATTTGTTACCCAATTCTCTAAATTCTAAATGTATTGCCTATTCCCTATGAACTATTACATATTATCCATCGGCAAATGGAATTGGAATCGGCATTGCCAGTGCCAGTGCCATTTCTATTGCAAAGTCCAATATCATTCTTTCCTCAATCCTGACTCTTGGGATCGAAGATCAGAGGATTAAAAAGGGTTTTATGTACACTACACACTACACAGTGTACACTTTTTTCTCTTGAAAGGAGTAAACAGAAAAGGAGAATCAATAATATAAAAAGGAGAATGACTCGAGTTGAGACGAGTTGAGTTGACTGTGTTGATATGACTTGTACTTACTTTTATCGTACACTCTAATGTTACTGCTGATGTTTTTCAAGTACCTAGGAAATTTAAAGTTTTCTCCAATTCTCTATTCTTTTCTCTCTGACGTTGATTCTGAGTCTCCTGTCCATTTCTCTACACTTATTACATTACGTTTTCTCCTTCTTCTTGCTCTTTTTCCCTTTTCTGTTTTCTCCATTCTCCATTCTCCTTTTCTTTTCTTGTCTTTCTTTGTTGTCTTGTTTTAGGAATTGGTTTTGTTAGGACTAGAAGCTTTGATTTTTTTTCAGAGTCAAACTCTGATTCTGATTGGTTTTTAGGACAAGCTCTTAAGATTTGAGTTTGATCTTCCGGAGCAACCAACAATCCAACCAACAAGAGCAACTAACAACTACCGTATGTACAATATATATTTGTACTTTTGTATTATTTTATGTACACTGTACAGTGTACAGTTTTCAATGTACACGATACATTATATTCGTATAAGTGGTGAAACACATCAATACATAGATAGAGAATAGAGATGTTGGTACTCTAAAGTGTATGGAGTATGGATATGTATTTTGTATTTTGGAAGCAGACGATACCAGTACAACCGTCTGGTCTGGTCTGGTTTGGTTCTGATACTGATTCTGATAGGAGAGTTCACAATTGATAGGATTTGTTTCGTAAAAGCCTCCCTGGATTAATTAAATAGCTTTTATTGAAGGGTTCTTTATTAGATTTCACAAAGATTTTATCGTCGGGTTTCAAAAGTTCTTTGATCTTCTTCAGATGAATGCTAGATGCTAGATACTAGACATACATATTTGTTTTATATACTTGTACTCATACGGATCACTTATGTACATATGTAGCTGTTTCTATGTTTCTGTGTTTCTATGCAGCTGGTTTTAGAGAGAAAAAGCTATAACTTTTCCATTCTAGAGTCTAGATTCTAGATTCTACATCCTACATTTGAAACTGGAGACTGGAGACTCAAGATCCTTCGTCTTTCACCCTGTTTTTTCCCTCGTATCTCGTCTCTCGTCTCCCTCCCCATGAAAATATCAGTAGAATAGAGAATGGAAAATGGCCATAAGAGTTTCTCCTTTTTCTCTGGGTAATATCATCCCTACAACCTACAACATACACAATACACAATACAAAATTCAGAATACACGTAAAAGTAATAATTGTATCGTAGTTTTAGTTGATAGAAGAGCATCTCATTACTAATTACAAAGCTTCTTCCCTCTTGTTACCATAACTTTGCTCTTTTTCTACAAATAATTTGAACAATAATAATAATAATTAATTTTAATTTTTTCCATAATACCTGTATACTGTATACTCTACGCTATTGGCAGGACTCTTGAGATTTTCAGTTTCCAGCTTAAGATTTCAATCACTTGAAAGTGAAAGTTGAGTATGAGTCTCAAGTCTCAAGTATTTGATGATTAGATGAAAATTCTATTCCTCCGTTCACCTAATTTATTGTTATTGTTGTTGCTATTTACATTAAAAATCAGAAGCTTAATTAAAAAGTGAAATTTACAAAACTGAGCATTTTAAAAATGTTTTTTCTTGATATAAATACAAAGTACATAATGAATCCGGAGTTCTTTTGTGAAATTTCAAGGAATATGATTTTGATGCTTGTTCAATCGTGGGATGGATTGCCATCTACTAAAAAGTCTTTAGACTACGAATGAAAGTTATCTTGTATGGGTTGTGTGATGTATGATGAATTTTGGTGCTGGAGTCTTTATCAAATGGTTTTCAGTGTTCATCATTTGTAATTGGTAATTGGCAATTTCAAAGAATTGGACTGCAATTAAGTTCTGAAGATACTTGGCCTTGATCCTTGATTCTTGAATCTTGATATTTTCTTGCTGAAAAAACTGTAAGAGAAAAACTACAATAACTAGAATTAGATGAATTCAAACTTTTTGTAACTTGCAGTATTGAGTATTGAGCATTGAGAATTGAGTATGGAACGTTTTTTTTTGTTTTTTGTGAACTACACTAGTGAAAAGTATAGCTTCTCATGAATAGAATATTTGAATTCATTCGTATTCAATTCAAAGTGAATGAATGAGTGAATAATATTCATTCGG
>JAQGBH010006791.1:0-11929 GCA_034698265.1 Sminthurinus aureus
ACCACGATTTCCGTTGCGAACTCTCCTTTTATTCCACAACACGTGGATCACCTGTCCTCAAAAACTGCCCAAGGATATTGAAAAGATATCCCGAGATCAGAAAACACCCGGTTCAAAAAGTGCAGCTGTGATTGTACCGGATCGGGATTTCCCTCAAATCTGGGACATTTTCAAAAGGATGAGGAAACGCAATGACATCTCTGTTTTTACGATGCGAAGCAGAGTATTGTTATACTCGTGTCCGTCTGTCTGGCTGGCTGTGCACATTGGGGTAATGTGAGACAACGAAACGAGCGCCACCTAGCGGGAAACTTTTTAACTAGTGGACAAGTTTATTATGTGACGAATTCTTACACTCTGCTTCGCATCGGGAGCCTAAAGCATTTGTGCTTTGTAGGCGATATAAAATCCTCACGGAGGGAGGATTTTTGACTTTATTTCAAATAATAAAAAAGTTCAGAATGATGATTCTTTCAAAAACAATGAAATTTACATTAACTTAACTGGAGCGGACCGGCATTATCCGTTGGTCATAGTTAAGAGAATGCAGCAGTTGTTGAGTTCCGGCATCTTTCGGCTGTGGGAAAAATGGGATCACCTTCGTTTTACGAATTGGACTTGGAATGGAGGTAAAACTTTTTGGACTGTAGAAGACGAAATTTTTATTCCCTTGTCTTTTAAGGACTCGGATATTGCACTAGCTTTTCTTATTTGGACATTTTGTTGGCTCCTTTCTCTTGGATTTTTAGACATTGGAATCAGTTGGAAATGGCGAAATATTTTAACGGGCTGGTCCGGATATTTTCATTCTTCAAATTCTACACGGCAGCTTTCATCACCTACATTCTTACGAACAGTGGGCGGTTTCTTGTGCAAAGATAGCCCAAAATTAGCCATCTTGAATTCTTGACATGAAATTAATGAGGTTCACGGAGTAAGCTCTACAATTTGAGTACTTACTATTATAAAACGCTACTTACTTTATCATGTTTTCTGTGTCTTTTTAAAAGTTTATGTTCTTTCTACCATTGACCACTTTCTACCTATATGGCGATTATATATGATTTGATTGATTGAGGTTTTTATTCACAGTGCATTCGAGCCGCAGCTCATGACACAAAATAGAATACATTCCTTTTACAACAATTTTTGTGATCCTTGGGGTATAATTTAAAAGATGTTCTTGATTTGAATACGACCAGTTTTAGATCACTGAGGCTGGCCTAAAATACGTGATGAGAATTTTAGTTTGTTCCATCATTTTCGATCATCGATCACGGCGTTTTATTTTCCAATCCGAATTCCGGAGTTAACTAACCTCGTAACTCATCCGTTGAATTTCTAGTTGACATAAAATTTACACACAATTTTCGCAAGTAATTGCCAGTACGAGGTTTTTTAGGCCTTTTTTGTGCAAGTTGGCGTCCAGGTTTTGTCCAAAATGTGTAGAGCCTTGTTGAATTTAGTGACCATTTTTGCTGAACAAGGTTACATTTATTTTGTATCCAGATTCGAGTCCGAATAAAGTTGGAGAAAGTTGCTCTCGCGCTGAATGCTTTCCACAAGGTTTCATACAGTAAAAGAGATGTTGAAATGAGTAAGGAGAAACCACAGAGCTGGAAAACCAAATGAATATTGGAACTTTTCAAGGACAGCGGTTGAAACGGCCGTACTTCATCTTCCAGATCCAGATTTTCACCCTTTCCTGATGAAAATTCTCTAAAATCCTTTTGTTTTACCGCTCCGTAGATGTAATTAATTTTATCCCACTTTTTCCAAAGGTTCCAAATTCCAGATCGAAAAAGAACAAGGAGTCTCTTCTCAAAAAACCAAGGGTAACCTCGTTCCCATCCAATTATGGAAATTATAAACTCGGTCCGAAAGGCAAATGAATCATCCTGGATTTTTTGGTTGTGGGCGAATTTATACTTCCGTCCTTGGTTTTCCGTTTTATTTTTTTCTTGGACCATTTGGCGTTTGAATTCTTGCCAATAAAATGGAAACTCATCCGCCTTCACAACTAAAGCCGTCTTTTTACGTCTGAGCACCGTTTGGACGAGATGCGGGAGTTGAACCACACTCGTGTAATTCAGTCGGAGTTTAAACTGTAAAAACTTGTAAAGGTTTTGACAACCCACAAATTTTCTGCACGCTGATTTTTCAAATGGCTTTTTAAACAATTCTGTCAAGTTTTGCCTGCACTGATCGATGCACTCACGTTTGTAAGGCGGGTCGTTAGTGGGGGTGTCAAAGGGTGCGAGTATGCGATCTTTCTCATGATTTACAGCCAAGTTGCAAAAACTAAGCTTGAAAAGGGTGCTTTGACAACTTTTCCACTTAATCGGTGGCCTAATCTCGACATTTCGTTGGCTGTAGTAAATGAAAAAGCCTGGATCCGCCACTAGAGCGCGTGAGCTGTTCCAACTGGTTGCATAAGGGAAGGGTGCAGAATATTCAGAAACGTAAACGCATCTGTAAAGATTTGTTAGTAAAATCCCAGAAAAGGCCCAAACTGTCGCAAAAAATCGAATCTGAATACCATGTTTTAGGCCATTTGACCTTGAATTCGAATTTGAATTTGAATTTGAATTTTCAGTGCCAGTTGAGTCAGCCCCAACACGGATTTCGGGGACCGAAGAATTCACTTGTTCGACCAAAAGTTGGAGAATCCATTTCGCAAATTGTCCCATTTTTATCAGGAAAGTCCAAACAGCTTTAAAAATTTTAGTGCGGGAATGTGCTGGAGAACTTCCACTTGAACTGCAGTTGGAAACGATGATGACGCTGGCGTTGGCGTTTTGATCTGTTTGAACCCAAACTTGAAATTGGAGGATGGAACAAAAAACAAGAGCGGAAAAAAACAGATTGAAGACAAGTGAAAGCCAGACGGAACTTTCGTACGGAAAAAGAAAAACGTCCATGCTGGTCTTGTTTACCAGCACGCCATCTGCCGTTATGAATTTGAAAAAACTTGTCCCAGTTTGATGAATGAGCCCGTCATCATCCCAAACAAATCTGTGTATCTTCTCGTGTCGGTAAAAGAAATGCGAGGACAACCACTGTGCATTTCCTCCATTTCTTTTTGCTGCCCCAGCGGATTTTGGAAAACTGTAATTCAGCGGCTCAATCAGAAAATTCACAGTGGAGTTGAAAAGGTTTACTGGATTTGTTCGGCTGAAGGATGTCTCCTTTTCTTCCCCCGGTTTTCCGTCGCCGTTAACAGACAAAGGCGCTAAAGATTTAGATTTTTTGAAGTAGAACACATTTTGACGCACCTCCCACATTTTCTTGTTCCGAACGTCAAAAAGTGCCCGCACTTTTCCGTAGCAGGATGACAAATTCTCAGGAGACGAGAACTCATTGTAATTACAATTGAATTCAAAATCATCTCCTACAAGTCGATTTCCCTGGCGGAAAAATATTCGCTGGTCAATTTTGAATTTGACCTGAAAGTGATCCGAGGTCAATTTTGTTGGATTGACCTCTTGAGGAATTGTGCGAATGATGAGGAGTGTAAAATCCGTTGGTCTTAGATGAAAAGGAAAATTTCTAATTGTGTCTAAAATATTCAATCTTTTACTCGAGGTTGATGTATGATCTTGATCTTGACCTTGACCTGACCTTGACCTTGGCATGTTTGAAGGGTTGGAGTAGGTCCAAAGTATATTAAACATTGATATGGGATGTGCAAAGAGATACTTTGCTTTGGAAACAGTATTTGGATTTAGGATAGAATTCAGAAATTTCTTGTGCATTTCTCGCTCCGACTCCTTTTCAAAATCCCACGGAGAAGCAAGAAAATTCACATGGCATTTTAAATGTTTCGTCACTTTGGAGAAAAAAAAGTCATCCTTTCGAGCCGTTATCTTGATGTTCAGCAATTGAATTGAGCCTGTAGTCAAGACCAGAGCTGGACTGTCGTGAAAATTGGGAAAATTTGAAATTGGCACCGAAGGAAAATCCGAATGCTTCGAAACCGAAATGTGCATAAAATGAACCCAACATTTTTCACGTCGATTGTGATTATGCCTTTGATTTTGATTTTGACTAAATAAATCCGGTCGACTTGTGATTTCCATTATATTGAACTGTGCTTCATCATCAAGTTTCCAATCCATTTTTTTTCCGGACTCTTAAAATTCCACTTGACCTTTGACCTCCAAAACCTGATCAACGATATTTGTAAAAATTATAACAAGATGTATGAGTGCTGAAATTGGTAATGGCGACAAATGAGAAACAAATGCGGATGTGGACGCCATTTTGTTTTGTTCCAAAGGACTGAGGAAACTTGAAAGGTCAAAAGTCAACTGCCAAATTCTAAAATATGGACAAATTTTGACGGATTTATTTACTCATGTTTCAAATGTCGGCCTATTATTTTCCGGTTAGTGTGATTCTGGAGCTTAACTTATGTTTTTTAATTACAAGTGGTCCTTGTTGATATTTTTGCCTCGGATACTTGAATCGTAAGTTTGTGCAGATGTTTGATAAC
Organism: Sminthurinus aureus; assembly: GCA_034698265.1. Classification (NCBI taxonomy): domain Eukaryota; kingdom Metazoa; phylum Arthropoda; class Collembola; order Symphypleona; family Katiannidae; genus Sminthurinus; species Sminthurinus aureus. The sequence goes on from JAQGBH010006791.1 coordinate 4,496, forward strand.
TTTCTAAAAAACAGAAAATTGACAGGATGCTTGGATTTGGCTTGAGACTCGATACTGTACGCTGTGTTTTGATAGAAAAGCATAGTGTACAATTCAAAGGTACAGAAAACCGAGAATTGATCATTCTCTGGAACTCTGGAAAAACGCAAGAGTTTTATTAATAATTTTGTAAAGTGCTTCAGCATGCAGCATTGACCTGCATGTCTCCAACTTTCATACGGTTATGTAATACAGTATTATGCACCACATTCAGGGCCGGTTTTAGGCATAAGCAGCATAAGGAAAAAAGCTCAGGGCGCCGACGATAGAGCGGCCAAAAAATTGACAAAAAGAGTACAAAAGTCGAGAAAGGGGGCGCAAAATTAATAAAAGGACAAAAAATTGTAAAAGAAGTCAAAAAATTATAAACAAGAGGGCAAAATATGAAAGAAGAGGCGGAAAATTGGAAAAAGTAGGGCGTCATCTTTTTTGTCTCAGGCGCCATTTTGCCTGCTTAGGGCACCAATTGATTTTGCTTAGGTTTTGCTGAGGGTGCGTAAATCCAAAAGCCGGCCCTGATCACATTTACCCGTTTAACAGTGACTACAAATTTTAATGCACCATTTTCAATCCAATCTTAAACGTTGAATTTTGAATGAAGAATCAAGAACTTGCCCACAGACTGTACTATGTATTCTGTACTATGTTGTCTAATGTATTTTACAATTAGTTGAATCACTGGAACATGGAATGGTCAAACAAAAAACATGTCAACTGCATGTTGAACCTGAACGAACTACAATGGCTTTGAGTATTGAGAATGGGAAACAGGAGTATAGAGTATAGAGTATAGAGTGTGGCATGTGCAATGGATAATAGATGGAATAAAATAAAATGACTTGCTCAGTATTTTCAAAAACAAGAAACTATTACAGAATTTTATGTAGCGGAAATGGAAAAACGCTACTCCAACTTTTTTGCCCACTTGATCGATAATCGATGATCCATTGATCCACTTTTTAGTGCACCAAATATCAGTAGTCATTAAAACGTAAAATGCATTTTATTGTACTCTGGTTGTTAAACAATTCTTAATTCATGTTCATATAAATATTTTATGCGTATTTGCAATTTCCATACAATGTCTTTGGTAGAACAAAAGAACACATTTAACATGTGATGGACAATTAACATTTCATACACAAACACAATTACAGGCACAGGCAAAGAACTTGAGCCCAGCTGGGGCGGGGAATATTCCAAAATTTTAAATCAAATGTCGCTAATCAAGTCATGACATTTCAAATTCAACCACAAACAGAAACAGATGCACCAGTTTCAAACGTGTAAATTCCCGGTGCCGATGCTGCCATGGCCAAGATGAAGATAGAGGTAAAAAATTGGCATTTAGCATTGTTGATGGTTGTGACAGTTTCCTTGGCAACCGCGTTGGAAAACGTGTTGGAGGATGGAGATAAGCCTTGCAAGACATGTCCAGACTGGACCAAGGCGTTCGTCGTTCAGCCAGCTGAGGAACGGTCTTCATATCCTTCATGTGCTCCGTGTCTTGAGAAATTGGCTCTACTCGACTTGAAAACCGTGTTGACTCTTCAAAACCGCCCGCGGCAATTTCCAGATTTGCCACTAGAGGTCGTAATAGGGTATGAAATACAATAACAAAAACAAGTGGTCGACGGGTTGCCAACTCGGAACTCAACCTCGGATTCCGGAATCAAAAGGCAAAATTTTCAAAATTCTGGAAAATTTCCGGCCTTCAAAAATTTCCGGACTTTGAAAATTTTTTAAAACATTTTTTAGGAACAGTTTGAAGAAAAATTGCTCATTTTGACTCATTTTAAACGATGGTTCTTGCAAATTTTTTCCAGCTACATAAAAGACGCAAAGGTGACGATTGATGCCCATGCAAATGCCAACAGGACAAGGACAAGCAATAAGGACCCCTTGAAAGACTTTGGCAACCTATGGTCAGAAAAATGGGCGGAAGTGATAGCCTCAAAAACCGCTCGGAACTCCCTTGCCGCATACCGGCTAATCTTCCGGATTGTCCGAAAATTCACGAACCTGATCAAAACATCTGAGAAGTTTCATCAAACCCTCCGTAAAAATCTACCTGCAACTTTAATTCCGTTGCTGGATCAACTTCCGTCCAAAAATGACCTGCTGGAAGCTGCTTTGGGAATTATTCGACTCCAACTCGTTTACAGCGGTGACCATAACAAAATGACCTCGGATGACCTCATCCAGGGTAAAATCATAAATGTGGAGACGGGCGTAACTCTGGACCCTGCACACTGCTTCCATCTCGGAGTGGTTGCTGGTAGGAAGATCAAAAACTATCCCATCGCCCTTCAGTGGTTTGATTTAGCACTTGTTCTCACTCGCAACTCGACTGTCGAGAATTCAAACGAATTTGACCACGTGACTCAAACGGAATTCCGCTTGAAATTAGAACGAGAGATCAACGACACAGTTGAAAAGCACAATCACCATTTTTTCCACCACCCCTTGAAGCCGAAGGAGCACACAGCAAAATTTTTTGGCGGGAAACTTTTTCCATTTCCTTTAATAGTTCCAACGCCACTCCTTTCACATTTTCACCCTACTCTGGAAAAATACATGAAAAGATTCCATTCCAAAGAAAGTGAGTTGAGAGGGAGAATGTTTCAGAAGATTCAGAGATATCAGGGCAAAATGGAACCACAGCGCCGGCAACAATCCACTTTGTGGGACCCAAATCTTATCATTTACTCCTACAATGAGCTTTGTTCAGGGGCAGATTTACTGGTAAGAAAAATCAACATCAAAAATAACGAGGTCACGGTCATCCCGAGAATTTTAAAAGCGCGAGATTTGATTTTTTTTTGCAGCCGGAGAGGGAAAAGTTGAAGCTGTTTTGTTGGAATGAGCGGAAGGCAAGTGCATTTTACTTGATCGGTCCAATGAAAATGGAATTTATCTCGCGAGGGCCGGACATTGTTCAAGTTTACGACGTTCTGGGACCAAAAGGGATTGAAAAAGTGGAGAGGACTGCAAAAGCCTGGGATAAAAAGTTCAAGGCAGGGGTTTCTGCCTACATAAAAAATGGTATACCAGGAGGAAGTGTGTGGGATCTGTTTATCGCCACGGAAGCAGTTATCGGCAGAGAGGAGCCCATCAACTGGGAGAACGTTTTCGTGCACGGAAAGGAATTGCTCGGAATTGCTCGTGAACCTAATCACGCCATTACGCAGTACACCTTTTCTGGCCACTTTCTACCACACGTTGACTTTGTAAGCCAAAATTAGTGACCATCTTCGCTTCTGGAGTCAAGAGTCAAGAGGAAAAGCAAAATGGCGGAAAAGTGAAAAAATTATTTGATTAATCATTGTGTTTTGAACTTTGAATAGGTGTGCGGTGACAAATTTTGCAAAGGTCTCGAGAGGTTGGGCACCTACATGATCTATGTACGTCAGTCCTTTCTTAACTGGAAATTTTCCCGCATGCGCCATGCGCCACATACTTGCAATTGCATCTAATTACATCTATAATTTTAAACGTTTTAATCTAGCTATCAGACGTCCCGATTGGTGGCTACACTGTGTTTCCTCATGCAAGAGTGGCGGTGCGTCCGGTTAAAGGATCCGCTGTATTTTGGTTTAATCTGGAAGGGAATTTAAACGGAGACAAGAGAACGATGCACGCGGGTTGTCCGCCTCCACTTGGGGTGAAAATGAAACTAAGTCAATTTGTCCGGGTCGATTATGCGTCGGATGAGTGGAATTGTCCTTTGAAGAATGGACAGCCCTTCCAGGTCAAGGTCAATGGTAACAAATAGACAGTGCCTGGAGCGTGGGCTTTGAGGCAAATGCTGCAGGGAACGTTGGGCTAATGATCTCAAATGATGTCACTAGAGTGGAGAGTCTAGAGGGCACCAGCATCAGTAGTTGAATTGAAATGGTCCAGTTTTTATGCCATCAGGGTTTTGGCACTCATTTCAAAAGGTTGTGCCGGTGCCAGTGTCAACCTTAATCTCTCTGTTAGATTTTTGTTGGATGTGTTCAAATGCCTCTTGTCTATTTATTTGAATTAATTATGAATTACGAATGACCATAGCATATTTGTAATAATTTTTCTTACATACACATCACCGATTAACCTTGTAAGTAAAGCTAAGTAAATTCTATTCCAACAAATTTTCTCTCTCTATTTCCGTTATTAGCATTTTTTATTAGCCAACATACACATAAGCATAAGCATATACAATAGAAAATGTACAGTGTACAGGTTAATTAACGGCGGCACATTGGCGTTGGGAAATGGAAGATCGTCTTGTATCATAAAACAAAAGTCAGGAAAAATGTCCAGAAAAATATGAACCTCTTGTTTACTTTTACATTGAGAAATTGAGGTGCATTTTGTGCAATATCTTTTGCAGTTTAAACTAGAGTCAAGGAACGAGGTAGGAAATGCCATGAATAAATAAAATATAGTCTGTATAATTGTCAACTGCATAAGAAATATTTATTATCCGAATTAAAATACACTTGAATGTGCTATCACGAAATTTTTCGACAACGAATGAAAACTACACATTACACAATACTATTGCTTACAATTATTTCTCACTATTATGCGGATGACCAATGATTTTTCCCGGACATTTTTTTAACATGGGCGGACAAAATAATAAATGATCCAACATTCAAATCAACGCAATTTCAACTTTTGATGTTTATGTAAATATTTTCTCCATTCCCTCTTTATTCTTCAAGACACAAAATGCTTAATGATTTACAGTAAATAATACGGAGACCTTGGTACTTGACAAAATGTTTTATTCCTCTTGCTGGATACGTCCAAATCAACAAAGAAAATATTTAACAACAGAGAAACAACTTGCTTAAATCTTAGCTTACACATGTGTACAACGTACCTGCTGGAAATTATCTACAGAGGGTGATCACTATTTATGGAAACACTTTTTCGTTTTCTACCTGAACAAAAATTTGAAATTTCAGTTCCAACCGTTGACTTTACCATAAACTTCAGTTCATTCAGATGGAATTCAACAACCCCGTTAGAATTCGTCAATTTTAACCCAAAATATGAGGAGTTGAAAACCAAAGCCCAAGCTCTTAACTTCTGCACTAGTCTGAAGAATACTCAACTTTGGTATAACAGTTCCTGTGTAGAAGGATCTAAACTCTGAAAGAAGTCCATAAATAGATTCTCTAGCCTCCTTAATATCAATACCCTCGAGACTGAAATCTTTCTTAGGACAGTGCAAAAATTTTGTTGTCGGGTGATTGGAGCTATCGATATATTTATCATTGGAAAGTAGGTTGAAGAGCTCTTTTGCACACGACGTTTTGCGATCTGGGTCATTTTCGTCAACCACGTTGAGCCATTCACACAGTTGTGCAAGGAAATCGGGATTAATCTTGTCACAGTACGCTGTAATCGAACTCTCCAACTCCTTCTCGTCTAATTCTACCTTTGTCTCTTTCTCCAGAGCCATTGATCTGTTGACTACTTTGGTGTGGTCTAAAAATTTGTGAATGTCTTTTACCTTTGACTCTAGCTTTGTACCTACTTTCACAAAGGTGTAAAAAATAGAGTGCACATCAGACCAGGAATGTCCATCAGATCGTCAGTGTATCTCTGAACAGTGTGTTGACCCTTGTGTCTATGGTACAAATATGTGCGAGAGCCCTTTGTCGAGCAGTGGCTCACAGTACACAATGCTACTGTCCTCCAGGCACTCGTGGAAATCCAGTGTCTGCCTGTGTATCAGACGGATGTGTTTCAGACAATGGCTGTGCAGGGGATGAGACCTGTGACCCCATCAATCGAGTGTGTGGTAAATGTGATGTTAAAAACTCTGTGGGAGTTTTTACGGAAATTAGTTATTTTTATGACTGGATTCAAGAGGAGCGAGCTAAAAAACCCCGAAGTGAAAATCACTCGTCATGCGTCTGCATCTGCGGATGTTCCCATTCCAATTCCAATTCTGATTTCAAGTGCAATAAAAATGAAGACTGTGCAAATGGAATAGAGGAAATGGAGTGCCCTAGAAAAAAAACAGAGACAGATACAGACACAACAACGCCATTGTCAAAAGGACCAAAACAATTACAAACCAGTTGCAGCGAAGCCCAACTGTGTGAGTAGAAGAAACAAAGAATAAACTTGTTTAACACCTAAAATTTCATTTGACTTCTTTTTTTTCGCAATAGTTTAACGCATGCGCTGGATACAATTTGAATGGGCCTTATTTTGAGAAGGGAGCAAGTGTTTCGTGGGGAAATGGCATCTTCTGGTATTCATGGAAAGGAGACAGATACCCCCTGGCAAATTCAGACATGCAGATCCGCAAGAAAAAATCCAAATCAAAATGGACGTAGACATCAGACAAAAAACGCCTTGCAAAAAACGCGAATTTTTCCTCCTGCAAAATTCAAAATTGTGAATGTCCTTTCCTTTATTTAAAAGTAATTCAAATGTGTCAATTTTGTTTGGCACAACATTGAAAATACTGAATATTGAATAAAATATGGTTTGAAATGGTATTCAAAGATCAAAGATTCTTAAAATATGAGCAAAATATCCTCAGGATTTTATGATCAAATAGATTTTTTCCTCTTTCTGCTCTCTTGATCTTCATCTGTGGATTTGACAAGGGAAATTTCATTTGGACTAAAGTGGACGAGACACACAACACAAGACACACAAACCTATTTAAAATTAAACAACAGTCAAGAATAAAACATGTTTTTGCATCATTTGCAAAAACACAGTTTTGGGGAGTGTACAAAGTAGAAACTACATGGACAATGAGAAAGAGAAACAAAGAAAAAATGAACGATGTTTGTATTTGTATTTTGGATGTATGCGAGAGTTGAGATTTAAGAGTCGAGGGATGAAACGTGCCCAAGATAATGAAATTTGTCAATGGAATTTATGATCTGCGTGTGTCCAGTTTCCAGTGTCTAGTGGTGAGTTTTATAAATTAAATGGATATTTTATGCCTAGGTCCTTGCAGTCGTTTTGCGGTGTAAGATGTTAAAAAGACATCCACTTTTATGCTGCGAAAATTGCATATTGTGAATGATGAATATGAAAAGCAGCAAGTACAAAAGGTGTGGAAAAATGTGCTGAACAAAATCACTCTGCAAAAGTTTAAACAAGTGCATACACAACATACAATGTAAAAAGTAAGTCATTTTTCTGAAGATGGTAAAAATTAAATTTGGTTGGACATTTATTTTACATACATAACGGACATGAATTATATTAATACATAAATAAATCTTTTTGAGCAGTGTTCAGAAATATAAATAAATTATGATACAGATTTTTTTGTTTTAGTTTTACACATATTTTTAGGAAGCGAAGCTGACTATTGCATTCGTGCTGTCCGTCTGTCTGTGTACAGATTGAGTACGCTTCGCGTCG
>JAQGBH010006792.1:0-11926 GCA_034698265.1 Sminthurinus aureus
CATTTGTCGCAGCAAAACTGTTGGCGATGAGGACTCATTTAATGCTTCATGTTAAGAAATCTCCAAACGATGTCAGTAATATTAAAATTCGTGTAATTCATTTGTCGCAGCAAAACTGTTGGCGATGAGGACTCATTTAATGCTTCATGTTAAGAAATCTCCAAACGATGTCAGTGGAATGGGAGATTTTGTTCAAGAAATTACACGCTGGAAGGTTGAATTGCAAGAGATTGTAGAGTTTTTCGAGGGCAATCTTCCGTCTCATACCTGTAAAGACAAGTGCATTGAGTATTATGCCTTTAAATCTAAATTCGACATGCTTCATGACATTCTAACATGGTTATTTTCCCAGTCTGAATAAATGTGCCCAATTATTCAAGTATACTATTTATAGTTAGTTATACTATATAGATTACTGATCATTGATCATACGGGCAGCTCCAGTCGTGAAATTTTTCCAAAGTCAAAGTCACAAGTGATGACATACCGGAGATGGAGTTGTCCTGAAACTTTTTTTTCTGAAAGCTCTGAACATTTAGTTCTTTGTCTTTAGTTTTCTTTCATATCTATAATTTATCAAAAATGAATTGACTATTTTGTTCATAATTATTATTGAAGTGTCTAACTATTGTGTTCTCCTAAAAATCATTGGTTTGTAAAGTTTAATTTTCCTTTGATGTTTGAGGTTTGAGCGTTCACATGTTCTTTGATGTCTGTGCATTCATGCTACTTTTATTGCTATATTTTTTGCGAAAATGTTTAAAAATTCAACCCTTTAATATTATTTGATGCACTATTATTATTATTATTATATTTTTGTCCAATTATTCTTTTGAGTCTGGTTAATTATTCATTTACAAATATCAAGTACGAGTTTTAAAATTTTGATTGATAAGTAATTATTATTATTATTATTATTGGTAAATATTGTAAATCTAAAGAAACAATGGGCTAAAATTGAATAAACTTGAAAGTCTTCAAAATTTATTTTCTTTTTCCTTGATTTCAGCGAAATGTTTATAATTTGTAGTCAGCTGTGCATCCAAGTAATTTATACTTTCAAGTTTCAAGGCTATACAAAATCGTACCTAACAAAGAAAGAATTTTTCCTTTAAAAAAGCCTTTGCATAAAACATTAGTAGAGCCGGAGGTTGGATACAAAAAGTTCAAAATTGGTCAAAAAATGACTGCATAAGGTCGTTTTGTGGATCAAGGACAAGGAAATTTTTAAAATCCAAAAACTTAGATTGTATCAGGGATCTGGATGCCATTTTGGAAATTTGGAAAAAACACTAAAAATCAAAGCATCAAAATAAACGGAGCTCGAAGTCGTTTGCCTACTTCCAAACTAAGATTAGAGATTAGCTTTCAGATCAAAATGTAAAGCGGAAAAGCGTGCAGCAAAATGCTTGTTGTGTGTTTTATGTATGAAATAATAAATATTATGATGAAAATCTACGTACATTAAATTGGAACTGTCCCGTTCAAAACTCAATGCTCAAGAGTCAATGCTCCACTCACTCTCTCAGTTGTAGTATGACAAACAAATGGGATATTTATTAAAAGTTACAAGAGACGAGGAAAATCAACGTTATTTATTTAAAGATGTTTGAATTTTCCTTTGATTTCCTATTCTTCAATTTTGGGCTGCATCTCATGTATTTTGTATTTTGCATTTCCTATGTACATTTGACATTTGGCAAGTCACATGCAGCAAAGTTGTACTTTATAATGTAAACGCTAGCCCTGGGCATTTAAATTCTGCATGCATCAAAGAATTTTCTCAGAATACGAATTGCGAATACGAATCTAACGGGATTTGAAGAGCTCTAAAATATTACTTATTTTTTACTTGGAGTAGGCAGGCGGTGGAGTTTGTTTATTAGAATTGCTTTTGTCTTCTGGAGCCAAATTCTGGCTCGTATTCTCAATTTGCCCCTGACCTTGACTTTGACCTGGTACCTGGATAATTATAACCTGTGGTGGTGGTGGTCCATAACCATATCCACCATAGCCATATCCGTTTCGATATCCATAAGGCGAAACTCTGCGGCCAAAACAATTACAACTACACACGGGCGTGTTGGGGTAAGTGACGCCCTTCTTGTATTTTGAATACAGACCCGCGGAATTTGCAGAAAAGTAGGCAAAGAGACCCGACATGACGAGACGAATGACGAGGAGCCCAGAATACGTAGATGTCACAGTTGACCGATCTGAAGCTGAATCTGACACGCCGGTGACTAGCTGCACAATCGCCAAGATGAAAAGGCTGAGGAAGTAAAGAGCAATGAGAATCGCAAACACAGAGTGAACAAGACAGGCTGCTTTTGATCGCTACATATGAACAAAACAATACATGGTAGAATTAGTCACAGCGCCATCTACAATCTACAGGCTTGTGTTCGGAATATATTTTGCAATTTGTAGAGATAACCTTGACCTTTGATCTTTGACCTTTTACTTGCCTTGGCTGTGGCGATGAGCATGGACGTGAATGCAGCAATGACCAAAACCGCAGAGAGAGAGAAGGTGACGAAGCTTACTTGAAGAAGCAAAAACCAAAAAGAAATGAAATTAGTGAAACCGCATATATTTTTTGTACTCGACACTCGATGCTCGATGCGCGACACTCGATGGCAATCACAATTTCAATGGTTTTTAAACTGAAATAATTTCAACTAAAATACATGTTAGCCATTTGACTTACCTATATTCGAAGTGGACGTGGCAGGTGTCGCTGAATTTGTCGTTGTGTTTTTATTATTTCCTACGCCGAACCGAGTCTTGAATAATAATCATAATTTGAGCAATGAGATCAATGTTCAATATGTTGAAGACATAATTTAAAGAGAATATAGTACAGAGATTTTTTGGTAATGTTTTGGGAGATTTTGTCAAAAACAATACGTACGATTGTGTAGAGAAGTGATAAAATAGTCCACGCAAAAACCACCTTGATACCATTCAAATATAGAAAGTAGAAAGTAGAAAATTCAAAACACAAGTGAAGTAACTCATTGCAAATAAAAAAAATGTGAAATTGAAACTAATATGTTTTTAAAATTGGGAAACACAAAAAATTATAAAACTCACAATTTCGACCATGGCGATGGCGAAACAAGCCTGTCGAAGATTTCCCGCACAACAGCACGCACACGGGTTAAATCCCGTCTTTTGTTCGTACTCCCGCTGTTCCAGCGTCTGACCTGGATTCTGATTTTGACCTTGACCTTGATCAAGACCCCAAACTGGTGGTTGACCTTCATCCTGCTTTTCCTTTTCATTTTTACTGGGATTTTGGGCGCTCGCACTTGACTCAGTTTTGTCTGCAACTAAAATTTCACTTTTATTCTTCGCTTCTTCACTCATCCTCAACACTTAATTTTAAACAGGAAAATATTCGTATAGTCCGTTTCTCTGTAATTTTAAATTTCTAACGGCACGAGTTGAATCACTAAATTCATCTTTGTCTAACAATAAGAATGATTAAAGACGGTGACAGTGCTGGCGAGCTGACTTATTTTCGCTTCCCTTGCTAAATTTTAAATATTGTCCATCCAGAATGAAATTCAAAATTCAAATGTCAAATGTGTTTTAAACTTTTCAATATCAATGTCAAATAAATAAAAAAGTGTTTTTATTTCAAAACCAATTTGTATAATTTCCAACGCAACGTGATTCAAATCCTTTCAATAATTCATTTTCAACCGTAAACCTCAAAATCCGCATTCATTGCTTTCATTTCAAAAAATCTGTACATCAGAATGCAAATGCAATCCAACTCAAAACTCAACGTTTCCATTTTCTATTGAGGAGACTGAGCACCGAGCATTAAGCATTTGAACAAATGGACAAAGAAATGATACATTTTATCCTTTCATCTTTTCATGTGACGGTCAAAAACCCCGACAAACGTTTTAACGACCAAGTGGAATCAATCGGAATTCGGAGAGCATCGGACATCGGACATCGGAACATGGGAAAATCAATAATCAACCTCGTGAGAAGACACTAAATGTAACTATGACAACGAAAATTTATTACTGTGCACAACAAGTGGACAAGTTTTGTGCACGTTTTTCATGCATGGACAGAGCAGAAGCAGCTACAAAGCAGACACATGACAACACATGACAACACATGACAACACTCGAGCCTCAGATCTAGGGTCTTCTCTGCAGATCCAATGAAATTTCTCCACGTCTCTCTTTTTGCTCTTTCTCTTTCACTTCATCTTTCTCCCTTTCTCTGTCCATTTGATATCGATTTCACGATTAATCTGTGCCTGATCTCGGTTGCCAAGTTTCTCCAATACAAAACAATAGAACTCGACAGAAAAATTACGAAAACGCATGATCACTGCACTGAATCCGGAAATGGAATTGAAATTGGTATTGGAATCAGCAGAATCGCACGACAAATATTCACATTCACTCATTCTGCATCTCGTACTTGTTATTTGAAGTTAATTTCACCAGCTAAAAACTCAAAGTAAAAATAAAGACTTTTGTCGCTTCTGCTTTTGAAACATAAATTATTTTCTCGAGTTGGATTAAATTAACTTAAAGCTTAGAAAATCCAAAATCCAAAGTGCAAAATAAAAATCTAGAAATTTTCCAGCCAATATTTATTTCTGTTTAAATTTTAAATATCCCGTATGCAATCAAACATCGACAACTTGAATTCAGAATCCAGAATCTAAAATCTAAACTCCACAAGCAAGAGAAAATATACAACAATATTCTTATTCTACACAAAACAAAGAGAAGAAAAGGAGTGAAATTTGAATCCCAGAAAATCCATAATTCACCAAAAATTTCGGAGAGTAATCTTGTGTACTTGATTCCAGTTCAATTGAGCATGGCCACTGCATTGGTTGACTACAAGGACAACATGACAGAGGAAATCTTGAAACTATTTGACAGTCCAAATCAATATCAACATCGAAATCGGATTTCCGAGGAAATCTGTGTCATTTTGTGGATTTGGTGTGTGAGCTGGATGTTGATCGCTGCCATGGCAACTCGAAATCAACTTGAGCTCCGACGGAACCTCCGGATTTTCCCGAGAGAATTGATCGTCCTCTGCAGGGCTTTTGAACAACGACGTCGCAATGGCTTTGGCATTGGGTACATATTTAATTTTTACGATTTACCATCTCACTCGATTCTCAATTCTCAATACTAATTTACATTTTGAATTACTAATTTGAAAACGGTTCTTAAAAATTTTGTAATGATTCTTTGTTCTTTGTATTTTCCAGTTTGTCCAATGTTGTAAAATCCCTTCAATTAAAAGTGGACAAAATCAAAATCCAGAATCCGAGACAAAATCAACAAGGAGATTTGGAAAACGGAGGAACTGGAATTGCAACTGGAATCGGACAATCTAAATCCAAAGCCAAAGCTGAACCAAAATCAAACGGAGGCAAACTCTGCTCCCCAAAAATGATTCGGCGGTGTGACTTTGCACTCTATTACAGTCTGTGGGTCCAAATTGGAATATTGGTCGCATATATATTTTGGTTCGTGGTGGACTTTTTCATGGACTTTGACACGGAACTGAAGCCACTTGACATTTCCTGGTATTTTTACTCTCGCTTGGACATTGATTGGGTCTTCTTCTTTTGGTGCTGTCTCATTTCTCTTTGGACAGCCTGCATTTGCACTCTCTACTACCAAAACCAATTCAAACTCCATGAAATTCTCCAGCATAAATATCCAAATCCAAATCCAAACGGAAATCAAAATCGAGCTTATAAAAAATCCATATCGGAATCCAACGAAGAATCAACCATGGAGAAAACAACAGAAATTAATTTTGATTCATTTCAAGTCACACCCGTCGTTTAGAATTCTATCATATCGTATGTACTTGATGTATAAATTGTAAACAATTAAATGGTAAATCAAAATTAATGGGGGGATTTTGAGTTTTAGAGAGGGGATGGAAAATAGAAACAGAAAGAGGAAACGGAGATAAAAAGTCAAAATTAGAATCAGAGCCGGCTGAAAAATGAAATGATGATAAAAATATGGAAATTCAGAAACTGGAAAGTGGAAAAGTATTCGAGGTTAAAAAGGACTTAAATGTTAAATGTATTAAAATGATAAATTTTCTTCTCGTGTCTTTTCTTCTTGTTTTACCATTTCTACTTTTCTTGTCTCGTACTCGTAAAATAAACTCGTCTCTTAAAACTTGAAATTCAATTCATTCACCATTCAAAAGACATTCAAGCCAATGAAATTTTTAAAATACAAATTCAAATCCAATTTAGGAATACCTAAAAGTCACAAAAATAACGCAAAATAAATTGTACAATGTTGGAGTTCAACGCCGCTTATAAAAATTCTTTTGATAGGAGCTGTTTACAGTTGTAGATTTTAATTGCTGGACCTGGGTGATTGACGCGTTGTATTAGAATAAATTTAAGTTTCCAATGCCAAATCTTCAGAATTAAAATGTTCTATGCAAAAGTGACGAGGAAAAATTTGATTTGAAAGAAATTCACAAGAAAAATGAAAACAAATGGATTTAAAAAAAGTTTTTTGTTTTATTAAAGTCTTTTTTATTTGTGATGAGACACAGTTTGCTCGCTAGTTGGCTTACTCGCTCAAACAATTCAGTTTACACGTTGATTTTATATAGTACAAAATAATTTGTGGATTTGTAGATTCGTAAATTGTAGGGAAAAACGAAACTGAAACGAAGAGAGTAGAAAAAACAAAGGAAAACAAGGAAATCAAAACACTAGGACATTTTGATTATTATAACAGAAACAGACAACAGACAACAGAACAGAAACAAGAGAAAACACGTATATAAAATACACTAAGATTTATCTAATTAAAACTCTAGACTTCAGACTAGCTGAAAATGACTCTTTAAATCTAAATTCTCTTAGGCGTATCCACCGCTGACAACTTGTTGACATGGCTCTTGAACCTTGACGATCCGATCCTTGTACACAACTCGGTCAACTGGAACTTGGACCTTGACGACACGCTCTTGAACTTGAACGACTGGATAAGGACGATCACGATACACGACCTTCTCAACTGGATAAGGAACTCGGACAATCTTCTCTTGCACCTGGACAACTGGACGATCCACAATTCTCTCCTTGTAAACGACTCGGTCAACTGGGACTTGGACTGTCACGGGTCTGTCCACAATTCTGTCCTTATAAACGACACGATCCTTGTAGACCACTCGGTCAACTGGGACTTGAACTTGGACGGGTCTATCCACAATACGATCTTGATACACAACGCGATCAACGGGAACGGCGCGATCCTTATAAACTGTTTGAATCACTGGGCGATCCACAGTTTGAACAACAGTTCGGATCTCTGGGACACACTGAGCAGCTACTCCGTACTCGCTACTGGGTGTTTGAACTGGAGCGAGAGGAGGAACTCCGTAGTTGCTGGATGCGGCTGGAGAATCCCATCCACCTGAGGAAACTGGAGGCTCGGGCTCAGCATAAGCAATGCTGAGGCCAACTACGAGAAGACAGGCGATGGAAAATAGGGAATTCATTTTAAAGCTACAACAATCAAAACAACAACAAAAATAACAATTAAATATTAATTTCACAAACACACGATCAATTTTACGAATGCACTTTCAATTTCACTTTAAAATCACAAGACAATTTTCTACATGTTTTTCAAATTCTCGTACACAAAAAAGACACAGAATTTTAATATAATTTAGCACAATGCAAAGACTGTTAATTTAATCACCTTTTCTGCTGTTCCACTGCGAGTGAATGATTCAATTTGAGAAATGAGCGACATTTAAATACTCAATAAGAAATGAATGAATCAGCTGACTGAGGTGTGATTTGAGAGTCGAGTGAGTCGATTGGAGTGAGGTGAATTTTTTCACAGCACAATAAACGTTCAGTTGCGTTGATGATCCCTCAATCCAAACGTTTCGTAAAAATGTGACGTTTTCCTCATTTACATTTTGTACATACATTAACATTGGTGATTAAGAGTTATTTATTAGATTGTGTCACGCTGTGGATAAAATCTTATGCTATTTCCGCCTCATCAAGTGTCAATTTATGGTATTGTATCGAATTGGTTTGGTTTGGTTTGGTTTGTCGCCTGTTTGTCGTCATCCTGATGTCATGTTGACATGAGTTGACACGAGTTGACAATTTTGTACGTGCTTCCTTTTGTTTACAATCAAAGTGATGCATTTGATAATGGAAAATGGACAACGGACAATTTAAATTATGGTTGCATAAATGTGCAGCAAACAACAGGAGATATTATTTAAGAAGCATAATGTACATTGCAGATTGGCAATTGCAGACCATTATGTACCATTACCATTATTTTGTAATTACACCTGTTGAATATCGAATATCGAATGTCGAATCTTCCTCGTTATCGTTATCATCATCATCAAATTTCTGAGAACACTTTACAATTTACAGCTGATGTGATGTGATAAGATCTGATCTACAAATACAAAGCACGAAGCACACGCAACATGAAATAAATAAAATCAAACTGTTTATTGCTCATTGTTCATTGATCATGCAACGACTGTGGATTGGATTTGAGAGTAGATTTGTTATTGTTTACACACTTTTGCAAGCAAAAAGTTGACGTAAATGTTGTTCTTGATGTTGATGTTGATTGTTACAGATTAGCCGATTCTCAATTCTTGATTGTGCATTATGGACGTAAAAATGCAACAATTGAGATAAAAAATAAATATGCATTAGTGATTTGTACATGTTACATTTTATCTATTGTTGTTTCTTGTTATTCATTCATATTTATCAGTTATGCCGTTTACAATGCTGTTGTGACAAATACGAATACGAATACGAGTAATCAGTACAGCTCATTTCAAGTCCATTTAAAGTGTTTGATGGGGCATCTTGACATATTTGAGGTGATGCGATATACAACGAAATGAAACGAAATGAAATCAAGTGTGAAGAATCAAGAATCAAGAGTCGAGCATCGAGAATGGAAAGAAGTTTGTGGTTTGTAAATATTTTGCACTGTGTTGTGTTGTGTGTTGTGAGTTGATGTGTAGTGATGGTGTGGAATTATATAATTGCATCAGTTTACATACGGCGAGGAGAGGAATAATCTGCAATTTCTGATGCCAATTAGACTGACCCGTATTCTGCCAAACTTAACAATCTCAAGTTTTTATAATTTTTACATGTTTGACCATTTTATATTTTATTTGACATTTGACGCTGACAAAGGGCCCAAACCTGGAAAAAAATTAAACGTTTTGTTCATGTAAATTTAAGACGTCAAAGCACGCAGTGAAAACAAATCCCGTTCCATGTTAAACGTAAAAAATATCAAATGTCAAATGACAAAAATGTGAAGCCCTGACGCCGTTTATGAAAATAAGAGATAAACACATGCGAAAGACTTTTAGATGGAGACGAGATCGAAAACGGCAGATAAAAGAGGAAAAAAGTACATTTTTAATTCAATACTTGTTGATTTTAATACACTTTTTCAATTATTTTCCTTCTCGTGTCTGCCTTGTGGAAGGATCCGGAATTTGTTTATCAAAACATACACAAATTGTAAAAACATTTTTTAAGTTTCGTGGGTCAGCCAAATTTATAATGTCTAATGTCTAATGTGTTATTGATTGTATAATTGTATTATGGTTAAACAGACGCGTCTTTAATCTTCTTTTGCCTATTTGCATATCACAGAGCAGAGTACTTGTACACAACATACAATATACACAACACCGAGTACAACGTAAAGAATGAAGAGTAAAGAGGGAGAGAGCAAACCTGTTTTTCACTCTTGCTCTTGCTCTGGTTGTTAATGATGCAGTAGATTCTTTCTTACGACTGCTCTTGTTCTTGCTCTTCTCTTTTGGTCTGGTCTGGTTTTTCCTTGCAGAGTAGATACAGTGAACTGTGGACGGCAAAGACGGAAAACAGTCAAAGAAGCACTATCTACAACATGGGTACATTTGTTCATTCCACAGAATGAAAAATTGTACGTTTGTACATTTGTGTGTAGTTTGTAGTTTATGGAGGGAAAAAAGGAAATAATATGAGTTTGATGCTGCAACTGTACAAATCAAAGGAAAACAAAAGTCAAAAGTCGGATGACTACGAATTCTGGTCTGGTTTTGATGCTGGTTCTGGCTTTAATGTAAATGCAACTCACAGAGCAAAGTACAGCGTACAAATGAAAAATTCATGTTCATTTAATTAGCAGATGAATCAAGAATCAAGTATCAAGAATCATGTTTTCATTTTCATTGCGCATTAATCGGCGATAGTTATGTCATAATATGTGATTGATTGACACACGTGAATCTTTTGAGTTTGGAATTTAATTGAAAATGAAAAGGAGTGAAAAAACGTTTGGGCATGAGAATTTTGCACAACACAAGATCAGATACAGAGTCAAGAATCAAGAATTCTAGTTCAAGGGGAAAAGAGCATGGAAAACTGTACATTGCAAAAAATGGTTGCAATTCAGTGTCATGTAAATTCCCACTACAAAAAGATTCGTGAGCCTTGATTCTTGATTCTTGATGACGAAATGTGTATCACATTCCATTCCATTTGCATTCCTCTTTGTATTAAGATCGCTGATTCGTGTTCGTATGGCTCTTTACATCATTTACAGTTTACATAATGGTCAATTAAATTTATGATGCGTAATTCGCCTGTCATGTTATTGATTTGCTGTTCAATGCAGGCAAAAATGGATCATTAGACTTGTTTTTTCAAGTGCAATTGGAGCAAAAAAAACTGTATGTATAAGGCACACATGTTTCATTATACATACAAATACACAATTTTTATTGGAGATGTAATCTAATTTCTACACCATTTCCGAGACGGAGCATTTTTTGCACTTTTATTTCAAAGTTTTCCAGCTTTCCTCTGATTTTCGGCCTTGGCTACGAGTTTTGTTCGCTTCCTTTTCTTGGGAATCCAAATTTCAAAGTTGAAATGTGACAATTCACAACGAGATTTGTACTCTTGATGTTGAATATTGAATGTACATTTTAGGTTTACAATATGCCTCGTGCAGAAAAATGTTAGCAACGTGCACAAGACATGACAAGAATGGGTGAAAAAAATGAAGAGCTGGACAGAAAACATCACAATTGACAAAAATATGTACGGTTTTAAGAGTCGTTGCAACTTTTATGCCAAAAATATGGACGGTTGTCCATTTTCCATTGTACAGTATTTTGATGTCTTGTTTCTTTGCTCGTATAATTTTCAAGTGCAGTTGGATAAAGTGTTTTGCACTGTTGATCATGCAATTTTTTACAGGTCAATGCAAAACGGCCAAAAGAAGAAAATGTTTTTTTTTCAGGTTTACATTTATAGAATTTTAAATACATTTACATACCAGGAAAATTCAATCTGCTGACAAATAATGCAGGATTTGTGCAGATAAAATGACATAATTACTAATTTTGTACCATTTGACTAGCTGTAAATACAACACGAGATATTTGCAACATGAAATATGAGAAAAACATACAGTTGAAAATTCAGTAATTGAAACAAATAAAAACAAAAACTTCCAATTGACTTTGTGCTGTTTTGTCGAACATCAAGGAGGAAAATCCTGGATTTTGTGGTGAAAATGAAACCTGAATAAGTTACTGCACTCGTGTTGACAAATTCATTTCAAACGGGATTTTCCTCCTTTGCTTACTTTATGTACTGGTTTGTTGTAAAGAGCCCTATAGTATTTTATACATAGACTGGGCCAATACTTAAAAGGTATGAAGACATTTTTTCCAGCCTCCGGGTTTTGCCTACTTCAAATAGCACACTTTTGTGGTACTTTTTTGTTCCGGGACAAAAAACCGTATGTTTTTAGTTTCGAAGCTGGAGCGATTTGAACAAGTGAAGAATTACAATACAAATGTACCA
>JAQGBH010006793.1:0-11926 GCA_034698265.1 Sminthurinus aureus
ACGCCCAAAAGACCAAAACCATGGTCCACAGGACGTCTTTTGGCGGTAAAAAAGTAGTTGAAGTAAAGTTGAGTACTAGTAAACTGGTCTCTTGGGACTTTTGACTTTTGACGGATCATCCTTGGATTTTATTTATGCCTTTATTTCCACAGCTTGGCACATTTTCACAGTTCAGATCCAGCTCCAGCTCAAAACTTTATCCTGTGTCCTGCATTACGGTCTAGTCTAGTCTATACCATTAATCATTATCATCACTTTAGTATGTGTACTTTACTTGATAATATAGTATTATTTCAATGATTCTCCTAAATTCATCTATAATTTTAATCTTTGATTCATTTGATGCTCATGATTAGATTAATCAAACTAACCTTACTTTAATGATTAATGAGCACAATAAGTAAATTGTAAACGGAAGAGATTGTAGAAAGTAAATATGTAAAAAAAGTGAGTAAATGAGATGTATCACGTGGATCTAATATCTAATATCTATACTAAATACTAATGAAATGGCAATTGTGTTAGCGATGAGTTGTTTATAGTTTTAGTGAGGGGTATCATAATAATTCTATATATTATATATATCTATACAATCACTATATTTTCATGTGTACATATCATGTACAGAGGAAGTGCAATGTATAAAATATATAACGTCAATAAAGATCTACGCAGTATGAGCAATATGCAGTGAATAAATGAAAATTCCGTCCTATGTCAACACTCAACACATGCTCAATGCTTATGGTATGGCTAATATAATTTATTATGTACAATGTACATGGATGAAGTGCAAGTAATATGTACATACACATTATTTAATATAATATAAGAGGTACAATAACCGTGTAATCATAAATGTAATCTTTAGTAATCACACTAGGTGTTAATTCCGATGGTTAGTTGGATTATAAAATAATGAGAATCATCATCACCTTCATATTCTAATGATCACAAACTAGAAACTAGTAACTAGAAACTAGCAGCCATCCAAACTGCACATATCATAATATTGCCTGTTGTATAATATATTATGTGCATTCATCAGCAGAATCTGATTGAGTAGGGATTTGACTTGGAATTTTTAATTCAACCTCAAATTTCAAGTACTTAATATTTTACACAAGGAAAACCAAAAATACACAAAATCTTGAAAATACTTGACATTTGAAATTTAAAATGTGTATTATTGATTATGCAATAATATTTTGAATTAAACCCTGTAGTGCATAAAGTGTTGAGTTATCTTGAAAAAAAAACAAGACAAAGTTCAAATTCTTAACCTTTTGCTCTCATTTTTTCTCATTCTTAATTCATAATTCTTCCTCTGACAATTTGAAAAGGGGATAGATGGGTGCTTTTACATATAGCTACCCATTACCCATGTTTGCTATTTTACTACATAATTTACTACTCAGATGCTGATACAGTTAAAATTTAAAGGATTGCATTGTGGGTTTTCTCAAGAAGTTTAGTTTGTTGTGTTGAAAATCCCGGTAATTGTCCTCAATCCTCAATTCTCAATTCTCAATCATGAGTGTCAGGGTATTGTACATTGGCATTGGAAAAATAGATAATGTTCCTCAATTGTTGCTGCTGTTGTCATAAACAATTATGTGAAAGACTATGGACTATGAACTGTGAACTACGGAATAAGTACTAAGTACTTTGAGGATGTTTTAGTGTGCTGGGGCTTGGGAACTGTCAACAAGTCGAGAGTGAATAGAGAATAAAGGAGACGGAAAGGGAGAAGAAGAAGAAGAGAGCAATTGATAAGTATGTATAAAAGTAAGCTTAGCTTTGCCGTAACTTAGATTTTGACTTGCTTTAGAGCGTTGAAAATAATAAAAGGGAGTTGCAGAAGCCGAGAATATATAAGGGCCAATAAAATATTCAAGTCTATTGCATCAATTACACTGTACTGAGTAGTGATATTCCTCTGATATTTATACAAGTGTCATCATTTACTCGGTTCTGCCCTTTTCCTTAAACAATACATAATAGATACAGACAGACAGACATACAAAAGGAACTTTATCATGTACATATTACTTAATATATTATACTTTGTACACTTTATTAGCAGATGATCATGACATTTCTATTTTCTACAAGACACATTGTCAACAGGGTGTTGTGATTTCTGACTATTCTATCTATGACTATCTCTGGAATCTGGACTGTTGACTCTGGACGCTTGACATTTGAGTCTGGAAATTTCTAGAACTGAGAATTAAAATTTTTCATTCAGATTTATCCATGAAATTGAAACAGAACACAAAATTCCGTGTCATGAACTTCCTATGTAATTACGTATCGACTTATATTTTTATACTCCATATTTTATACACATTTAAGCTCGTCAAGTATTGAGTACTACGGAAAATGAGAATGGGGAACGGAAAACTAGGAAAATAATATATATTTTCATGATACAGATAGAGCGGATAAAAGAACCTTTTATGTATGTGAAAGAGAATCTGCATGTTTTTATCTAGTCTATTATCTATAGTCCGTAGTTTGTAAAAAGCCTGACTTTGCTTTCCGCTTTCTGCTTGTAACGTGTAATGAGAAATGGGACTGTTGAACTGGCTTGGAAACAATGTTAGAGTTGAGAGTTGAGAGTTGAGAGTGGAAACTGGAAAGTGGAAAAAGAGCAAGTTTCATGATTTAGTGCTGAGCTGTGAAAAGGAATGGAGCTTGAGAACACTAAAGTACTCTCTACTTCCCTATAAAGTTGCGTAATAAATCCGTAAATTGTAAATCAATCCGTAATCTCTCGTATAATCCAGACCTTAGTGCATTTTTATCAGAATGACAAATTTTCAATTTACATCTCCTTCCCGTCTCCCTATGCTCGGCTGTGACTGTCATAGTATTATGATTACGGCGAATAGATGGTTGTCAAGGTGCAACTCATTTTGTAATATCATGTATCATTACACAGAATTTTTATGTACCTTGTTTTCAACACTTTTAACAATGTGTGATGTGTGGTAAAAGACAAAACCAATTTAAAAAATAGTGGAAAATTCTAAAAAATGCTCCAATACAGTTAAATTATGTGCAGCCACTTGACTCTTTCTCCCCGCAAATTTACATTTCAATTATTATCCATTTTTTGTCCTTTGGCATCTTTTTCAACCAAATTTATTTGGCTAAGTGCACAAAGTACACTGTACACTTTGCGCACTTTACGTTTATAGTGCATTTGTAGCAAGTAATACTCATTTGAATTCAAGATGGAAAATATGGTGTGTGCGACATGTATATTTTAGCCAAAGAAACAAGAAGGAATACCTCAGCAAACTTGTTTATGCTTTGTATAATGCTAATGTACAATGTACAATTATGAATGCTGTAAATTGTAAATATAAAATACAGCACACATGGTAAATGTATTACAGAAAAGGGAAGAATGTATGAAAGAAGACACCTACTTTGAAAAGACTATAAGATCAAACAAGAGACAAGGTTTATTCATGCAAAATGCAAATGAATCCACCACACACAAAGCATTCAATCTAGATTCTGCAACAAAGTTCAAGACAACCATGGAATGATGCGTAGAAAATATGTAAATTTGTACCATTCCATTGAAGGCTACAGAAAATATTATTATGTAAAACATGAACATTTTCTCAACAACAAAAATCACATATGCTTTGGAGTTCGGAGTTGCCTTAATGTGTAGTGTGTAGTTAAAATATTTCTTTAGATTCTTTAGATTAGAACAAAAAATCTGGTTTTTTTTGCAGCCCACATTTTAGCAACGACATGTGGAATGTGGAATCTGAAACAAAGTGGTTGGTATAATATATAGGAACGTTTTAAGCTTTTTTGTTGGCACTTGAACATTGATTTCCTTAAAAATCTGTTCAACTTTTTTCTTTAGAAGATTGAAGACTCTGCTGGAATTTAGAATTTTTATTTATCTGTACGTACGATAAATAAGTTCAAATGGGATAAAAAAATGTCTGTAACATGTATACTCATCTGATTTTTGCGTAGCCATACTTCCATCTAACTCATAACTCACATGTAAAATTTACATAACCCTTGAATATTATGATAATATGTAATGTAAAAGGAAACATTGGAATTGATGTCACATTTAAATGAAGCGACACCACAAACCACAATCTACAATCATTTTAAGGCTGTCGTAATTTTACGGGTATCAAGTATGAAATGAATACAATGAATGAACATAACCGTACATAAAATGGAGAAGGGGGATCGCTATGTGATTATGATGTTGTCACAAAATTCTGAAATCATTCTAAAAAAACACATTCATACTTGTAGCTTGTAAGGATTTGTAGTTTGGAGGGGAGTTGTCGTCAACAAGGGACTTGTCGTCAATAGCAATTCCATTTCTATCCCTATTATTTTTCATAGTGTTATGATGATCATGAGATGAGGCGTGATTTCACCATATCTAGAATCCAGAATCCAGATGAACAAAAGAGGAGAGTATCCCAATGTACACAAGACAGAGTTGTATATATTTTATTTGTATGCATACAATAGTTGAGCCTTCTCAATCTCCATCTTTACATTAATTTGATGGTCAGAATTTAATAAAGGGAATGACACTTAATAATTTATCCCCTGAATGGAAAATGGAAAAACTTGCCCTGTTGTACCTTTTTGTAAAGTTGAAATTGTTTCAATACCAAACTATCGCACTTTCACCATCAGCCATCAGACAATGAAACATTGAAATAATTGGCTGGTCGTTTCCGTTTCAAAAATAAAGGGGGTGAATGAAACTATTTATGCTATGGGACAAATTTTAATGCCGATGGCCTTAGAACTTTTACAAGTTCAACGGAGAAAGTTAAAAAGATTTATATTAACAAGGAAATTAAATGAAACGCCGTATTCTGTGTTCTGTATTCTTTCCTTTGTGGTGTCTAATGTCTTCAACGTTGAGCGTGAAGATGTCGTTCCACAATTTTCTTTTGGATGCCATCAGTAGGATTGAAATTTCAAAAGTTCTCTTTTCCTTTCTTTCTTCATAATGAAAATTTCAAAATTTCTTGCTCAACATTTGATGAAAAAATACGGAAGGAAAGTCAAAAGTATACGTATACTGCAAACCGCAAACTCTTCTTGTGTGTAGTGTTTACTACAATCAAAATTCAGTCTGATATTAACAACTCCTTACGACAATCGCTGTGTGACTTTGTTTTAATACTGAATTTGTTTCTAGTGATATTCTCGTTGGGACGACATTCAGAGTCTCGGTTGCTGTCAAATGTGTCCCGATTGGCTCGTTTTACCATTTCTAAATTCTAATGCTTATGCGTTTATCCCCCACATTTCTTTCACCATCCACTACACACTATACACTATACATTAGATACATGTGTTATCTACAAGCGTGCTGGATTTTCTTTATCCATGGACTGGAGATCAACTTGGGATTCAAAATTCAACCATGTTAATGTCCTGTTGCAATTCTGTTGTAATTATCACACTTCACAAAATACTTGTACAACATACAACATACATAATACATCTACAATCCACAGATATAGCAATAACAATTAGCCATAACAATGATTTCCTCATTTACACTTAGCGACAAAAGTTGAAAACTTTCCAGTCACAGAACTAAGGAGTTCACGATACTTTGAAACGATCCTCTGAATCTCTACAACCAAATAGAGTTACATTAAATACTACAAACTACAAACTACAAGCATATCAAATTATGATAATATTTTTTGAAAAGTTTTGTGAACCATTATTCATTATTGCAATCTACCATGTACCATGTTCCGTCCTATTTTACTTTTGGTGCTCGTCTTCATTTATTATGAAGTTTAGAGTTTAGTCATCCCCTTCTTGAAAATTTGGACTTTTCAAGAAAAATATCCGTCATTTTTCAAACTTGCGTGGCTTTGTCACATAAACAACATACTTATAAGTTATAACCTACAAACAATTTTCTCCGCTTTACATTTTACATCATTGACATTCATATACTGGCTTCAATGCTGAATTCAGCTCAGTCAGTGTTTTTCCTTAACTTTGGACATTGGACAAAGAAAATGTCTCAGTGGCTATTTAAAATGGCCAATAGATTTGCATATTAGACATCAAACTTTACCTACCCAACAATGACGTCAAAAAAACGGAGTGAAAGCAGCGCTACTCAAAATGAAAAACAGCAATGTATTTTACATTTAATATTTACCTTTGGGTATTGCTTGTCAAAATTTTACAATATCAGAGCAAGTAATGGGTACAGAGGACGAAAAAAATAAAGGACATATGTTTAAATATGAAAAGAGTTGATAATTGGTTTATGAATGAAAGTAAAATTTATTTCATTTACACTCGACACTCGACGTATGTTCTACAGTTAAAGAATATAGTTATGAGAGTGAAATCAACACATAAATTCCGGTCCTAAAATAAAAGTCACTGTCCATTTTATCACGTCTTATAATATGTGCTATACATGCATCTCGTAAACATTTCAATTCTCTCGTATTCATTTCGTTTTCTGCTATGATCATATGAGTAAGTGAATGCATACGACAGGCGTAAAAGAAAGAGATTTGATGAACAGTGAACAGATTTCATACGAATCGACCATATTTTGCTAGTTTTATGCGTCATACACAAGTTCAAATGGCTTTTCCTGATGAATTTGCAAGCGTAAAAGCCACACTAAATTTTACACAGTGTACAATGTACAATGTACAATGTACAGTATGCAGCCTGACTAAAAACGACGCTACTGGAATAAAATTCACATGAAAAAAACATATGACGAACGAGATATGTTACTCCTTTCTCCTTTGATACTTCTTATAGTCATATGCATGCGATATGCAGTAAAATAGTTAAAAAATTTGAAAAACAAGAAGAAGCTAAAAATATGTTGTGCAATTGTTTATTACAATTCAAAATGTACTAACATGTTTGAATAACATCCTACTTTTTTTCAAAAAATTCATTAAAATAAAACCCAACTACGTGCTTAAGTAAACATATATTAATAATGTATATGTTTAGTACATTTAAATTAATTAATAGACGTAATAGCCATATCGTTGCTTTTCATATTCTAAAAAACTTTAGGCCTATAAAAACTTGGTGTATTCTTATTCTTATTCTTGGAAATTCAAAATAATCTCCAAATGAAGTTTCTTTACCAGAGTTGAGGAAGAGGAAAAGAAAAGGACTTTTTACACTTTTATTTTGTGATAAAAAAAACTAAAATATCTAGCTGTGGCATTTTACCCGCTACGCCCATCTTTTCTCTCTCCCAATTTTCTCTTGACTCTTTGTCTAGTAGATCTAACATCTAACATCCAGTATCTAGCATCTAGCATCAAGCGTGTATAATATAAATGGAGGATGGAGAAGAGAGTCAAGAATAAAGTTATACATTCAATGAAATGTAATACCACTTATACAGACATTCATGCTACATTTTCCACAGTCTACATGGTACATTCTAAATGGAAGAGAGGGAGAGAAACGAGATGGAGAAATAGAGACAGCGATAGACACATAGTCAAGTTTTTCGGACTCGTATTCAAAAGCTCAATGTACTTGTATCTTGAGTCCAATAAAACCATTACGTTGACAGGTATATGGTAGTCATCTCAAAATTTATGAATTCGAGATATATTCATGTCTGGTCAGAATGGAGAACGGAGAACGGGAGAGTATGCGCTTCACCCAATTCTACCATCCACGCAATTAGACAGAACTGACAACGAAAGTCCATGTTAAAGTCCTCATAGTCTCAAAGTCAAAGCCAAACCGAAGTTCCAAAAAAAAGAAGAACAACTGACACAAACTTGGAAGTCTTTCCTTTCACTCTGAGTCACGAAATATTCTCAAACACAGAATTGTACATTTACATACCCGCATGTACATTGTACATTTTACATGTACTTTCAACAATACACACTATACATAACACAACTACAGACAAAACTGTATACTCGACCAAAAATCCAAATGTATTTTTATGTCTCAAAAAGTCTAAAGCAAAAGCCATGGCTTAAACATGAGACACTAAACACTACACATGGAATATGGAATATAAAATATCAACCCTTTCTTATAAAAGATGCATGTATAAAACGGAACACACTAGTATATTAACACGTGGATGGGATGGTTAAAGTGAGCATTGAACATGGAACATGTTAGGCATTAACAAAGTACTATTCGTTAGTAAAGGCATACTTTTAGCCTCCTTGTTCTTTTAAAAAAAGTGTCCTGCTGTGTCGTTTTTAGTTTTTTCTCCTATTTTGACTTGCCTCTCCTTTTCGGCACTATCTCATCTCTGCCGTTGTACACATCGGCTACTGAATTATCAAAGGAGTCCGCAGATATACAAATGTATGCTATATCCTCAATACTCAATTCTGTATTCTACGACGTACATTCTACATTCTACATACACTGTACACTGTACAGTGTACACACTACACACCTCATGCAGTGAAGGCACTGCGTGCCCTGTGTCAAATCATATCTAAATAAGTACCCACGTATCAATAGTCAATGAACCATTCCATTCTGTCAAAATATGTCCACTAAACTGTAGTCACATACATACATCTACATCTATCACCTACAACCTATAACATATTGAATATTGATAAACAGAACGGGATAATGTACGACTAAATATCAACAACACATCACATTGATATTGATACAATATTAACGTTCTGAGCTCTAAAATCATATTTTATTTCTACATTGTACAGTCCAACCAAGTCATGATATAATTTTCCTCACTTCTAGAATTCAAAAAGTTTTCAATAGAATCAACTTCTGAATATTGAGCTTATTTCATACTAGTAAAATTCATACTGCGATAAAATATGGATTATAATTCACGATGAATATATGCACACAGTGTTGTCCATTGTTTAATTTACACACTAAATACTACAGTGAAAGTGTACGGAAAATATAATATTATATCATTTAAAATTTAAATTGTACAACATCTGAACGTGCATAAATGCAAATAGCAAATAACAAGCTTTACAGTTTACATTATCTCTAGTCGCTAGTCGCTAGTCTATAGTAGGCACAACCTCACATAGATACTTACAGTATACAGATTACAGATACTGCACATAGTAAGGCGCATGTATGCCTTTCTTTAGATATTATAATATGTTACTAATGCTTATACTGATAATACAACTTTTGTAACTTAAAGCTCGTTTCATTGCTATTCATTCCTCAAGTTTAAAGTTGAATAAACCTTGCATATACACATTCATGTGCATTTGAAACTGTCAAATGATTGGATTTTGTATATACATGCAGTTGTTGAATGTAAATAGGTAAGAAAACATCTTCCATCTTATTACTTACTACTTACTTACATATAATTAGATGCATAGGAAATAGCAAGATTAGTTGACTAATCCACATATAAAACACCACAAACTACTATCAAAGCTCCAATTAAATTCTGTATTCTGTGTATCCTAACATCTCTAATCTCGAATTTACATTTACCACAGAAAAGATCACACATGAAGTTGTGACTTGTGACTTTTTGAAGCTGACATTGAAGCAGATCGATTTCAACCTTCAGCATATCTACCCTAATGGTCTACAATCTACATCTTAAACTGGTAAAACACTTTTTTGTTTGTTTCATTACCACCCTTGCGTTTTGAATTTTTGTTGGAATTTACATTGTGTGATGTGTGAGTCCATCTCAAGTGCTTTTGTTATTAAAACAGTCTAAGACTTCATGTTTTGAGGTACTTACCAGGTAAGTCTTACCTAGTTATCTGAATGTCAAATGAACAGGAAGTGTAGTATTGAATATAGTACATATTAAGGATTTAGACATACTTTATGCACATTATGTACATAAACACAACAAATTACAGCATAACGTATGTAAATATCAATAGCTGGAAGCAATCATATGAAATAAAACTAATAATAGAAAAACAAGACAAAGTTGTGAATGTTTTTTGAGTGTACTATGTAAAACTAAAAAGAAAAGCTGTACACTAAATTTGTTTCTATTGGAAAGTTAACAGAAGAATATATACGCAGCCTTTATATTTTCACATTGTTTGTTTGTTGTTTTTTTTGCGCGACATGCTCACTCACTGTGCTGTAAAATTACCCGGGGGTTGTTTATTATTACAAACTGTATTCTTGTTGCTCTTCTTTTCCAGGTTTGTCAATTCACCTTTCGTCCTCCAGCCAGAAATAAGTTCCAAAAAAGTAGAAAATCAGAAAAATACAATGGCTCCTCTTCCAATTCAGCAAGTGAATGAGTTGGAATACGAAGAATTTCTTAGAGTTTTCGGAAACGTGGTTGAACATTGCGGTCTTTGTAGTGCTGCAATTTGGGCTCAGCGGCCGTTTTACGACATCCAGGACTTGCATACTAAACTCTGCAATTTCATTGACAACTTACCTTCCATTGGTAAGCTTTTTTTGTATCTTCAATCCTCGTCTTCATTATTCTTTGGGCTATTTGTGCACATATCTTACTTAAGTATGCATGTTTTTCTACTAACTTTTTACTCATCTGCATAGAACATAAAGAAAAGAAAAAACAAACTTATGATGTGGGGCAAATTTGTCGTTTGAAATCATAATATGTAGTACACGTATTCCTCAATACAACTGCACACATTTTTTTAGATACATGTGGAAACAACAAAAGCTTTCTTTCCCTTTTCCCCGGGATATACATAGAATTTCAATGGAAGACGGATGCAACACACTACATTTGTTCACGGTCAAACAACGCTAGTTTGGCTTGGACAATGGATAAAAAATTCGAGTGCCACACACTCTTTTTGCTCTTTTGTTGTCCGATAGCAATAAATACATAAATAAAATTGAGCCATATGAATGTGTCAAGTAGAATTCGTCTCCATGTTCTAAACTCCTATTTTCTGTTGTATGTATATTATGTATAGCATGTGTAAACTTAGATTAATATATTTCTAGATCCTGTATGTTTAAATTTTACATGGTAATTTAGAATTTAGAGTAGCTAAAGTGTGGTAGTCTGAGTGCAATATGTTTTTTAAAAAAACATTCAGTAACCTTGAAACTAAATCCCGAAGTACTATTTTTGTACAGTAGCTTTTGAAACTTTAATATGTATCAAACTTCAAAACAACGAATGACTATTATTTTAATTTTAAACATGATTCACAGGTCATGAAGGAATTTTGAGACTCCATCCTGATCTTGCTGGTCGTATGGCTCAACAAGGACTTTTAACTTCCGAGTCTACAAATGAACAAAAGGCAGCCGGGCTCGACACTTTAACCGAAACCGAGCGAAATACACTAACCGATTTGAATGAAAAATATAAAAGAAAGTTTGGATTCCCTTTTGTCATTTGTGCAAGGGACAACAAGAAGCAAGCAATTTTAAATGGACTGAATGTCCGGGTTGGCAATTCTGCAGAAATAGAAATCAAAACTGGGATCGATGAAGTGAAGAAAATCATGATGTATAGATTACTTGATTTGGTTGAAGGCTAAAAACGTTATATATTAATTATGCCTTACAATTAAAACTAAAAGGATAACAATTTTGGATTAATTTAGGCTTAATTATTATCAATAATCATTAATTACAAGCATATGGTTTGATTTTTTTTTTAAATTATGACATTTATTTACAAATTTGATTTTCTGGCTTCATTTTCCCTGTTCATTCTTATAATTATTATTATAAATTAGGATAAAGAACAGCAGTAATTTATTCGAATTATACAAAGTTTAAAGAAATAAACATTTACAACATTATCATGTAATACAAAACTGAATACTTAGAAAGGAAATGACCGAATGTTTTTTTACAATAGACCCATTTGTCTTTCAACCATTGCATGAGGCTGTCCCATATTTTCAGATTCATGTGGATTACCCAA
>JAQGBH010006794.1:0-11924 GCA_034698265.1 Sminthurinus aureus
CAAAAGATTTTTGTGTCTACATAGAAGTATCCTTGCTAAACTAAACTATTCAGAGTTTGTGATTGGGGAGTATATATACGTCAACTTATATATTATTACTTATTACAGTAAAAGATTTTGAAACTTCTCACTTCTCACTTCTCACATATTATAAATTATAATATTACATTGGTCTGTTTGTTTTTGCCTTTTAGTTTTATTTTACTTGTGGTCACACGTCACACGTTCTTCAAAGAAATAAGTAGTAGCTGTCATATTTAAATTGAAATCAGGGTCAAATCAACCGACTGATAGTAATAAAACATCAGAGACATAAAAGGTAAAAACAGTAACAGTCTAAAATATTATAGAGTTGTTCATGGAATTTTTATTCCAAAACATGTAATAGCATTGCAAGAAATTAACACATGCTCATCAACTTACTCTGTTTGATTGTTGGGGGGGTATCGCTCGAAAACATGAAACTAATAATTTTTTCATTTTCATTTTTTGATTTTTAGTGCAGCAACAATGTTTTCCATTCTATCTATATTACGTATTGCATGCTGAATGTGATGTAGTAAATACATAAAGACTTCAAGTTATTACTGTATTTTAATCAATATATGTATTGTGTATTTTTTTACATGTAGGACATACAACATGGCTCAGCATCCAAATCAAATTAGTTCCATGGATAACCTTCCTAATGAAGTAATGTCATATTTTAAAGTATTTGTAAAAATTATTATAGAACTTTTTTTAATTTTCCAACTACTATGCTATACGCCAAAACATTATTAATTGTTGACCTTTTTTTATATGATTTCTTACAGATGGTGTTATATCTTTCGGAGTTTCTTCCTAAAAGTAGTATGCTAAACTTCAGGTTGACATCTAGAACAAATTGTGCAATAGCAACTGAAACTTTGAGGAAAAGAGAAACGATGGAGATCAAATTTAAATGGCAATATTCAGCAGTAATGTCACCTAATTCTGCTAATCACAATCAACCAGACAAAGATCTACTCCGCTTTGTTGGACTGTTTTCAAGTGGCTAGTGTTCTCCAACATGCCGTATAACTTTTTGAAGGAGGGCAATTTGTCACAACTAAATTTGGCATTTGGAAACAAACTTTCTTGTCTCAGGATCCGGCCTACAGAAATTATTTCAAAGATGTTGTTGGATCACTTCATTCAATCTCTTGGACTAATGCTCACGGATCATCTTCCTAATTTGAGAGAATTTGGATTAAGTATTAGAGTGGTTGGTGTTGGAAAGGTTTCCAAAATGAAACTGTTTAATGATGAAATTGCTCGAGACCGTCCTCAGATATCTCTTCCGAATTTGCAAGTATTCTGCTTTGATGATGTAATGAGTTCAAGATTTTCAACTCTAGTGTCAGATATTTTATTGGCAGCTAGTAATCTGAAGACAATAAAGGATTATCATGGGGATATTAGTCTAAGGAATGATTTTGTATTTCTTAACGATCAAGGAAAGTTGCCTCTGGTTAAAAAAATTGACTTTGGTCTTCATACCAAACGAGAAGCAATAACTTTAATTTCGTCTCGAAATTTAGATTTCCGTCTTGCAGAGTTGGTAGTTTCCGTTATGTCCCTTAGACCAACTTGTGTTGATGACGACCCAACCACAAATTTCGTTTCCATGGTAATTAGTGAGAGTAAATCGACTTTACAAAACCTTAAAATCGACACCGAAATTGCTCATGCTTTACAATCCTCTCCCAGAAGGCTAAGGAGCTTGCCTCAATTGACAAAACTGGAACACATATCATGTGTCACAAGCTCACATGGACAATACCAGTTGACTTTGTCTCATCTTCTGGTCTCAGGAAACTTTCCTGTCTTAAACTCTATTAGTAAGTTCAGTTATTATATTTAAGTATTTTGTAAATTATAAATATACAGATTCCAAACATTAAATATTAATATCCATTTATAATATCAAATAGCGTTTTAAATACAAAAAAATGATGTTTTACTTTGTGTATTTTATACTCTTCATGTAGTAGGTGTTGGGCTACCGTTTCTGGAATCTTTCCCATTTGGAGTCCAGATACAGTTACCCTTAGTTAAAACACTTGCTTGCTCCAGCTATGGAATGACCGCAATAGTTGTTGACAGGATTGCTGATATATTCCCCATGCTTTGTTCATTTACTCTTACCGGTCCTGGGTTAGAAGATTTTCCAGGAGTTGGGCCATCTATCTGGAGAGCTTTATCTCATCTTGAGTACTTGAATGTCTCTATCAATGGATCAACAGCAACCAACAGTAGTGCGAAGATCAATGCTTGTTTGAGTGGTTTTACTGATAAAGCCTGTACCTACCTGTTTAAGGAACTTAAGAAGAGAGGTGCATTTGACAGCGCTAATCGTGTTAATGTCTCTCTTCATGATTTGGATTTTAAAGAATCAAAAAAATTTCCAGCTATTTCTGACTTGACAGGTAAATTGTTTGTGTTCAGTATTACTATTATATTTATACGCATGCAAAAATAAAAATATTCAATTCAATTTGTTTGTACTCATTATAGTTATGAAATAAATATCCTCACGCAAAGTTGCCTAGCTTCTGTATAACTAATTACTATTGGTCTTTCTTTGATTACAGATTTGAAGAGCATCAAACTCTACTTTAATTATTTCAACGACGTGCAACTGGAATGTGGAGTTAAGCCTTTGGAAATTATTAAGAAAATTTCAAAGGAGATGGGGTTTGAACAATGTCCATACTTGAAAGTTGAATTTTATGAGCAATATCTGTATTAATTAGTACACTACCCCTTGTATTTATGTACACTTTTCCCTTCATTTTTATATTATTAGTATGATATTTTCATCATCAGGTACTTCTTTTATTCAAGACAAACAATGCAAAAGTATAGGAATGTGTGCTAGTATTCGTAATGTTCTTGTACAGTGTGTAAAAATTACTCAAACATTACTATGCTATCTTAATGCCTTTTATTGTATTGTTATTGTTATTACACAGGATTTCCTGTATTACTTTTACCATGAATCTTGTAATTTCTATTTTGTCTCCCAGCTTGATTGTCTATCATAAGTTTCAGTTTTATCTCCGCTTTTCAGTACAAAATGTATAGATAATACTTTCTAATATTCCCTATTACTAAAGACCTTTTATTGTATGATGACGTATGAAGTTCCCTAATTCAGTTCAGCCTCTGATACCTTTTTTCCCAAGCTAAAACGTTTCTCATACTACTTGATTATGAATGTTTCATTTTGTTAACTACTCCGTTTGTGTATAATCATTCTTAATTTATACTGCAAGACTTTAGGCTATACAATTAATTACATTATTTTGAAGAGTGCTTGTAAACTAATTTAATTTAATCTTGTACGAATACAGATCAGATAATATATTACAAATTATAAAACTTATTCGCATAGAGCGATTGACAGAGAGGGCTACATAAGAAATTTGTAATGTATAAGCGTGTACTTTGCTTCATGAAGCGATTGAACCAAGTAGGAAACTAAAAGTATGTAATGATATAAACTCATACTTATTTTGGGACATTTTGCCTCTTCTCCTTTGTTCAATTGTTCATGAATATGATGTTTTATTGTGTATGTACAAAGTGATCAAAGATCAAAGAAATTCGTCTGAACTTTTCGATTAAAATCTATGAGCAATTCTTTTTTATGAACAATGACTCTTGAACAATTATTTATCATAATCACGATGCTATTGTATTGTTTAGATTTAAGTAAGTGCACAGTATAATATCACTAAGAAATATACCTTTTCATCGGTATTCATACGGGCATGTGATTTCGTACACTCATACCTTTATTTCCTTTCATCGCCTAAATTATTTAACTTGCAATTAATCAGTATGTACAATTATTTTAATTTCTTTTCAGTTAAGTAGAACATATTTACCAACAGTACATTTTTCGTAGTACCGACAACATATTTTATATACTTAATTGTTCAAATTCTTGGACTACGGTTTGCTATAGTTATCAGTTTCCTTTACCGACTAATTTTTTGTTAGCATAATATTAAATTATAATCGTTTCTTCCTTTACCGACTAAATCTATTTTAACATAATACCACATTATAACCATCATTTCCGTTACTGACTGATTTTGTTCTATCATGATATTATTTTATTACCATTATTTAGTTTACCGACTATTTTTATTTTAACGGAATAAGAGATTACACACAAGTTTTCCTTTACCGACTAAATAGGCGGTCCTACGCCACTGATTTTAACGGCAAGTGGCATTTTTGAAATCTCAGTACTCCATCGACATTTTTACAGAAGGGCCAACAAAAAATATAATAATTTTTGAGTTTGTACAAATGTTAACTCCAGTTGGATTTTAGTACTTGGACTTAATACTTAATTGGTTTGTAAATGGTAAAATATTGTCTTCTAACAGTTACATTCTCAATCATTCACTTGATTAATCCATAAACTACGAGTTTTGTTGATTCTATTTGTTTGAAATTCTACTGTGAAGGTAAGTAGCCAAATAAACTATTTGCAACTAGTTTTAGTATTTTTTAAGTATTATTAACATATCACGTTCATAAATGCTGTCTTCTCAATTACTTGTCATGTCGTTTAGTCTGTTAACTAAACTACTCGTTTATGAATGACAATATAATAATCAAAATAATCGTCAAAAAGTTTGTTTTTGTTTTTTGTGTTTACTTCTTTGAATTAGACATGGCTGCTCAACCTGTTGTAGGACAAGGGAATGTCAATGTTATTGACAGATTACCTCCAGAAGTAAACAAATTCTTTATTAATATGTGCACTGTTTTTTTCTAATTTTTTTAAACAAAACAAACTCCCATGTTTTATGCTAGTTGTTGTGCATTTAATCAAACATTATTGTATGCATGTTCTTATTTATTGACATTGTTTTATGTCTCTGAATAAATATAGTTATACATATTTTTATTTATGTAATACTGATTTATTTGTATATGGATATTTAAAAACAGTTTGTGTTTTTAAATTTAGATGTTGTTGATGCTGAGTAAGAATCTCGACGTAAATACATTGCTCAGTTTGAAGGGAACGGGGAAAAGATATCGACAAGCAGCAGACGAGATTCTTCGGCGTAACAAGCATTTGACATTGAAGCTAGTGGCAAAATTCTCTTGTGTCAAAAATGAATTTATCATCACTGAAGCTTCGTCCACCAAGACGCTGCAACATTTCCTACAGTTGTATGCTGGTACGGATTTTGTTCCCTTCAAGAGTCTTGAGATGAAAAACTTTCCATTGTCCTTCTTTGATACAGCTGTTTGGATGCAGTTACTTGGAGTACTTGGTCCACATTTGGAGTGCTTGAAAATTGAGTCAGCTGTGAATTTTTATCAACACCGACACCAAACGTTTGTCCATCATCTTGCTGATCTTTTATCAAATCATTTGCCAGCTCTTACAAAATTTGGTATCAACATTACAACATCGGATACAACAACAATAAATGATGTTTCATTATTCCCATCTCCTGCCTCATCAACAATAGCTCCTCTAATTCTCCCCCATCTGAAAATTATCTGTTTAGATGACAAAATGTCAGCTAGTTTTCCTCGGTTTGTCTCAGATCTTTTGCAAGCAGCTACTGGTTTAGAAGAAATTACGGACTTCGAACGGGTTTTGTCACAAAGAGATGACTTTTGGTTTCTTTTCCGGATCCGTAAAATTCAACTTTTAAAAAAGAGTGCTTTCGGGTTAGAGGCTCGTTCACAAGATATTATGCAACAACTTCAGCGTGAAAAAGTTCCCTTCAAACTGACACATTTGCTTGTCTCTATGATAAACTTACGCCAAGGTGGAGTACTTGCTGGGTCAACGATTTCTTTCGTGTATAACACCCTCACCAGTTGTGATAATTTTGAATACAAAAGTTGATAATACGAAATAACTAGTAAATGTATGTAAAAATAAAAAAAGTGACACCATTACCTCAGTGGATGTTCGCAGCAAGTCGTTGTAATCTTCAATTAATCCGTCGTTCTCCACACTGAGCTCCAGCTGCCTTTTAACACTCGCAGTTAGGGCTACTTCCGAAATGCCGAGATTTTCTTCAAGTTGAGATTTTTTACCATCCATCTCCTCTAGTCTGTCATCCATTGCTGCTAGAAATTTCGATTTCTCGTTCACTTCCAAGTGTAACTCGACCACTTTCGACTCCAAGATTACTATTTGATTTTGGGCATTTTTGAGTTCATTCAAGGCTTCAATCAACTTGCCATTGTTCTCCTCGAATTCTTCAAGTTTTAGGAACCTTTCATTGAGCTCACTGTCATCTGCTGCATCGGCATTACAAGAGGCTAAGGTACCCTCAAGGAAGTCGATCTTTTTCTGTATGTGTTGCATATACTTCTCCATGCTAATGTAAAATGATTAAAAAGACAAAGAAGCAAATGTAATTCAAATGCTAGAATAAAATTAGTCGGTAAGGAAACAATGATACTAAAATCATATTAAGATGGAATAAAATTAGTCGGTAAGAAAACAAACAAAATAAAATCATATTATGCTAGAATAAAAGTAGTCGGTAAAGAAAACAAATAAAATCAAATCATATTATGCTAGAATAAAAGTAGTCGGTAAAGGAAACAAATAAAATAAAATCATATTATGCTGGAATAAAATTAGTCGGTAAGGAAAAAATGGTAATAAAGTCACAGTTTGCAAGAGACAAAGTATTCAGTACAGGAAGTAATGATAATAAAATCACGTTGTTCTAAATATGAAATAGTCGGTACAGGGGAAAAGGATAAGAAACTCATATTGGGATAAAATAAAATTAGTTGGTAAAGGAGAAACTGAAAATAAGATAATAGTATAATAAAACAAAATTAGTCGGTGAAGGGGAAACTGATAAAAGATCATAATAATATGCTAAAATTAAAGTAGTCGGTAACGTAAGTAATGGTAATAACCACATATTATAATGCAATACTAATAGGCGGAAAATTAAATAAAGAATACGATGCAAAATTAATTTAGGCACGAAAATGTACGAAAAGATTAGACTAAATATATGTACATTTACACCATCTGAAAAGAGCAATCAGTAGTTAAATGGTAACTGACTTGCGCATGCGTTGTTCTTTATAACTGAAAGAACAATTGACTCAAATATAAAAAAACTTACAACAATTTGAGGCATAAAGAAATACAAAAAATACAAAAACAAGTGAACTATAAGTAGTTAGATTGAGCAAGAACAACAAACAATAACGGCATAATGTGATTGGATTTATGGAAGCAGTTCATAAAACTTAAAGATTATTAAAATATCATACTGCATACGCTAGTAATATGCATTGTAGCGTTACTAAAATGGCGCCATGTTTTTTACTTTTATGATCTGTGCTCTATTACAATAACCTAGTTGTAAAAATGAAATCTACAAAATTGGTACCTGGATCAAATGTCGATGATGTCCAAAAAAAGAACAAGAAGAGACGGGTTGACCTTCTATGCTGAAATAAGGCTGCAACAATAAAAGCATGAACAAACAAAATTAATAAGGAAATATTAAATGCCCGTTATTGCTAACAAGGAAAATAAACTGAAAGTACTTAACTTTGTTAAAGTATTACAACAATTTTATCTTGGTCAAACAATTAAAATGAATACTTATTACAATGTCTAATTCATATTTTGTACCGTTAGTTAGTTACTTAAATTAAGATGCACAAATATCATAAATGCTTACCGGTTTTGTAGTATGATATAGCAAGAGCTTGGAAAAATTGACACACGCTTGAGCACGTCCAAATAGAGACTGGAGCTGTCAAAAATGCAAGTCATGCATGGTACTTTCTTGGCACCAGGGGTCCTTTATGGTCATGCGCATAACTCATTAATAGCTGATTTCATCCTTCGCTCGAATCTTAAATCTTTTCCTTTTTCCCTTTGCGCTCAGTGTTTTGAGTCGTTTAATTTTTTTAATTATTTAATTTTACAAACATTTAAAACTATCTCCATTAAAAATAGATAATATTTAAAACCATCCTTATATCAGCGTGTATTTGTGTAACTGTATCAGCATCTTTCCGGAACCAGAGATTGACCTGCAGCATACCAAATATATAATATTATTTTGTTTTGATATTTCAATTTTGTGATATATGTAGTAGAATAGTGCATGTGCAATATTATATCGTAAGCTTCCCCATTCTTTCTTATAGTATTACATAAAATTCAAGCATTAAA
This sequence comes from Sminthurinus aureus, assembly GCA_034698265.1. NCBI lineage: Eukaryota > Metazoa > Arthropoda > Collembola > Symphypleona > Katiannidae > Sminthurinus > Sminthurinus aureus. Next base: position 8,234 of record JAQGBH010006794.1, read on the forward strand.
TAATATTTTATTGTTTTCAGACTTTCAGGTGTTGTACTATATTTGGGTGAACAATAGAGTGAGTACCATAATAATTTATAATGTGATGTAATGACTACGGGAAAAATATACCAATTATCATTGCTGTTTTGTATTATATATGTCATGTATCAGGATTGTGTAGTGAAGCATACAAGTAGAATCTGTTTCAACTTTTCCTGATTCAAATAGATAACAGTTGTGGAATTTCATCAGAGAAGGAAAACATAAAAATACAGTTCCAGTACCTTGATAAGTTCATTGTAACAAGTTAAAATTGCTCGCCGATTTATTAGTGTTAGCTTTATTTTGTTTTGCGTCCAAAAAATGTATGAAAATTAAATAGGCGTATTGATGCAAATGTTACGAATAAAAAATTAAAGATGGATCCATGTACAAAATATTTGTAATGGGAAAAAATGTGCGTAATTTAGGATGGTGCTGCAACAAACTTAGTCGGTGAAAGTAAAACAAATATAGACTATAGCTCTTGCTATAAACTAATTAGGCGGTGAATCACAAATAAAGAATAATGATGAAACATTATGTAAAACATTTAGGCGGTCAATTAAAAATAAACAAAAGTAATATGAACATCAGTTTTTAGTCGGTTATGAACAATTACCTAATAATGATGTAATATGTTATAAACTATTTAGGCGGTTATTGAAAATAGGTGAGTAATGATATAATATACTACGTAATATTTAGGCGGTTGCTGAAAATTGGTTAGTTATGGAGTAATATGAGCTAAACTTTTTAGATGGATGTAGTAAAATGTGTAATGGTAAAATTACATTGTACAGACTATTGTTGCATTTTGGGGAAAAGTATTAAAATACAAGTACGAATATAAAAATGTTTTATTGCTTTAGAAGCAAAATATATTACGCGTACAACATTACTTCAGAGTATTAATGCTTTAACAAATTATTTATTTTTTTTGTATTTGTGCAGATATCAACCATCTCATCATGACTTCAAAAGGATACGAGGCTCAGAATGACATGTATGCTGTATTCATCATCGAATCATGTTCATTTCGGACAGCAACTCAGCAAGAGAGACAACGTCGCATCTTAGAGGATGAATTGCAATGGGCTCATGGCACTCCTCCACCGTCTCGACCAAGTTCTCCAGACTTATTCAACGATGATCAAGATCAAGAAAATGATCTTGCACCGACGTTTAACATGGAAGATTTCGAAGACTCCGATCTGGAAGAGTACTCTACGTGCAACGATTCATCGAAGAACAAGAAGCGCCTCATCGAGTCTCCTATAGAAACTAAAGAAAATCAGTACTCCTCAACCGACTCCTTAACTCCACCAATTAAAAGAACGAGAATCAACAGTCATTCATCAATCACTGTCGACGACGTACTGCAAGTCTCATCGAATGCAGGAAACGAATCTTCTCAAGACGAAAGTATCGACGATAATATAAGCGACGACGACGATTGTATATCGTTACCAGAATTAAATGAAGAAGTAAACGAAGATAATTGTCTTCGATATGAAGAAAGCAAAGGAAGTCAAGAACTTCAAAATCCTCTCAAGAACATCGACAAAGGTCCACGTGAACCACAAGGGCGAATTAACAAAGCAATTGAAAATTTTCGGAAAAGAACTCATCGGATGAAGGAAACTGAAAAATGGAGTCACAATTTCATCGAAACCATTATCAACGTTCCTCAGCCTGATAATCTTCCTGAAGGATCTGAAGCCACCATTTTGGGAAAATACATCGTATTCAACAAAACTTGGAATATTTTACTGCTTCTCACCGAAGACTTCAAATATATCATCGAAAGCGTCTGTGTGGTAGAATACTGTAAACAACCCGTGTACCACAAGGATCGTCTGCCCATACATCGTATAAGAGAATCAAGATGTCGTGACCATGTAGCGTCATCTCGTCTTCAATACAGATGCCGTCATAAGATCCTCAGCTCTGTCTATATTCAACGCCAACTCATCTGAAAGTAAATTGGAAAATTTCAAAAAGTATGTTGAAGAAAGAGGAGGAGATGATAAAGTCAAAATGAAAGTCTGCTACACGTCGAAAACAATGTACTTCGAACCTGGACTAATTGAGTTCCATTCCGTACTGTAATTCCTCAAGATCTACTGTATTCTTCGAAACAAGCAAGCTAAAAACTGGAAGTTGTTCGTGGATCTCAATTCCCATCGCATAGACCATAGATATATCGACGATGATCTAGTCAAAGAATTTTCAATTGAATCTGGATTAGATATTAATATTTTCAACGCAAAAGAATACGAAGAGCATCTGCGAATTTGTGGAAAATCAGAACAAAAAATTGATACTGAATTGGAAACCTTTGAAAAATGGATGGAAATATCAAATATGGATAAACACAACACTGATCCCAAGTACTCAAATTTAAGAGGTTTGATCTGCAACGACAAACATTGTCCAAAGCACGTAGAAGATCCAGATACAATAAGTCCAAGTGTCTACATCGGATTTACTAAACCAGATAAAAACAAGACGGTCCATGGCTACGTCGGAGCAGACACAACAGGGAAAGGTGGCATAAATGCTGAACACAATAATCCATCATGCTCAACAGGATTGGAAATTGCATGTCGTCTTCACGATACAGAACGAACTACTGGGAAGAACTGTAATCTGTTGCTTTTGGATCCAGTTAGCAAGTCTGAAGAAGATCAAAATAAACGAAAAGCAACACGTGTCGAAGTCTTCAGCTACGAAACAACTTTACAATATGCCACAAGATTAGCTCAAGTACATGGAAAAACTCATGTGTTTCTACAAAAAAAAGATAACAACCCGACACTGAAAATTGCCAACATCTGGACTCTTCCATATACTCAGAATGAAGAACAGCAACAAATATTCTTCACTTGTATAATGAGGTTCTACAAATGCAAGATCATGTTTAATTACATTGAAAAGAAAAATAACAAGAGTTTCATTTGTCATCGATACCAACGAGATATAGAAGTCGAAGTTCAAAACCAGCAGACCTCCGACATTACCGTAGTAAATAAAACACACTGGAGAAAAACCATCTAAACGTCAGTTTTGTGAAAAACCTTTCAACACTACAAGCGCTCGAACAACCCATAAACGCACACACACTGGAGAAAAACCATTTAAATGTAATTTATGCGAAAAGGCATTTGCTGTATCAGTTAACCTACGGAAACATGTACGGACACACACTAAAGAAAAACCATTTCAATGTGATGTTTGTGGTAAAACGTTTAAAACAAATTGGTACCGCTCCATACATCAAGATAAACATCAAGAAGCCCATGCCAGAAATCAAACAGGGGACACGGAAAAGAAAAAACCATTTAAATGTGATTCATGTCCAAAAACTTTCACTCAGAAACGTAGTTTGCTCCAACACCGTCAAAAGCATCATCCTGTCAACAACAACTCCCAAAAAACCCAGCAGATATGAAACAATGACTGTACTAACAATGTCAAATCATCGGATTATGAGCTTTTGACAATTTTTTAAACATCGCTTACAATAAATCCTCGAGTTTACTTACTCATACTCAAGCCCCAATGGTTTGAAAGAAATAGGGAAGCGCTTCTGACGGTATAAACCCCTATTTGAGTTTTAAAAAGTGAATGATGACGGGCCGTCAGATGTTGCAAACACGTAAAAGCA
>JAQGBH010006795.1:0-11924 GCA_034698265.1 Sminthurinus aureus
AAATGATCAAATTTTTGAATTTTGGCTGCAAAATGTTGATGAGGGGGACTAAGCTGACCCATGTACTTTTTTTTAAATTTTATATCGATAAAACATTAGAGTTCAAAATATTCTTTGTAAAATTGCAAAATTTTACTAAATTTTTGGTTTGATCTACACGTAACAGCAAGATAATGTAGCAGAGACACGTGCAGACATTTCAGTGCAATATCGTTATGTTTTACACTAACACTTTTAAATTTTGGTAAAAATTTTTAAAACTTTGAAAACTTGTTTTTAAAAACACCTATGAAATATTTTTTGATTAAAAAATGGCAAAAACTGACTAAGCATATTTGTTTACAACAATTTAGTTCAAAACTGGAAGTATAAAGTTGATTTGAGAAAAACTACGCATTTAGTTCGTTTAAGCACATTTTGTGCCAGATTTGTGACACTGATCCTGACTAAAATTCCGAAATCTATTTTGCACATCCCGATACAAAAGAATTATGCGCATGTATGGTAACATACGAGCCTATTACAACACTGTTTTTTTTTTTTTTTCAAAATGCTCGGAGCGAATTTTGAAAATGCTCTGAGCGAAGTTGGTGAAAGTAGAACCTATGGATCCAGCTTTGAGGACACTGGGAAATATTTTTGCCCAAATCCCATGTTAACCTTTGGTGACCTCCAGAGGTCAAAGGAGGCAATCACAATCGTTGTTCACTATGGTCTAAAGTACCTCTGTACCAATTTTGAGCCGAATCTGAAGGAGCCGGAATTTTCCTTTGTTTGTGTCCTTTCATCAACTATAAGCTCTACAAATACAAGACCTTTGAAACCCGATATTTTCTTCTGCACATCAGTGTATTTTCAGTGTTATTACTTTTTTTAGAAGGGGAGAAAATGCTAATTAAATATTAAATATCAAATTAATTGAAAATAATCTCAACTGCACCTCAGATTCTCATTTTCATAGAAGAACCATATGCATAGAGCAAAATCTAGATTGAATTTTTTTCGTGACTGCAGAATTAAATGCAAATATCACATCGAGAATCGAGAATGGTGAAAATCACTTACTTGTCCTAGTTTTAGTTTTTAGTAAGACTATAAATGTAGTTAAATCCTCAATTAACTACTTGGCATCATTTGAAGATTAACATGTAACTGTTAGTTGTCAGTTCTCCTTTTAATAACTATCGAAAGATTCTCTTGTGTGTGCATTGTGCATTGTGCAAATTGGGATAAGGATAGCGAACAATTTTGATTGTAGTTTTCATTTTCTTTTTACACATTAACACATTAACTGTGAAGTTGATGCTTGAAAGTTTTTCCAGTAGGTATTAGATTAAAAATTTAAATAGGTTTATAATTTATAACATTGTGAAAGTGTATAGAATACTTCAAAGAGACGAAAATGGAAGACACCACTCACGTAGCTTATGGACCAACTTCAATGACCAAAATTCAAGATGCTGCCGGAAATGATAATTATCATCTTTATCAAACGATATCGTTGCTTGAGCTAAAAATTAAAATTATTGGAGACTTTATCCTTCAAAAATTTGGTATGTCTTTTGTTTTTTTCCCTTAAATGTAACATGTAATGCTTAGTGCCTGTTGAGTGTAGAGTACTTTTTGGTTTTTGGTTTCATATCGTATTTATGCATTTATGTAGTATAATATGTCACAACTTTATGCACTAGACTTTTTACACTCTTTGTATAGTTTCAGAACTTAGATTATAAATTATAATTTATAATAGACAATGTTTTTTGTTGTTCTTCTTTCTTTCCAGGGTTTGACATTGAACAACCATTAAAGATGAACTTAAATTCAACCCAAAATTATGATAATGCAGCTGCAACTGGCTTATTTAGTAATAAACAGGATTCTTTCAATGAATGTGTATCACAAAATGATCTTGTTGATTATTTCAATCCTTTGAGTAGCAAACATGTCAATAACAGTACTACTACTACAACTAATACTACCACTGATCTCTATCCAGTAATTCCTCCTTCTTCTTCTTCTTCTTCTCCTCCTAATTTTACCAATTTTTATCTAACACCAGCGATCAATAATAGAAATGTTGGTGTAGTAGAAGCATACAACTTCAACAATCAAAGCAATAAAGTCATTAATACTGGTTATAATTTAACAAGTAACTTGAATAGCACAGGGAAAATCAAAACTATCGTCACTTTCAACAACAATAAAATGAATGCTGGAGGTAGTGGTCAAAATATAAAAAAGAGGAAGTTGGATGTTGTCGAATCTAACTGCCTAAATCCCTTGCCTAATTATACACTAGCGGAAAATCAAGAGGAAGGAAATAAGGATGAAGAGATGATGCATTCAGTCGATAAAAACCATGAAAATAATTTTAAAGGTGAGAAAATTAAATTACACTGTATATAATGAAAAACCCAAACTTAAACCATAATAATATTATAATGTCATGTACTATATTATTGTACTTGTTTTTGTTTGTTTGTAATGATTCGTTTACTTTCTCACTGAAGTTCTTACTCACTTAACCGTAGTCTAATTGGTAGAAAAAAACAAAAAAAAGATAAAGTTTTGTCTTTTCAACAAAACTAAAGTCCTTTATTATTTTTACTCACAGCTTGTTTTTCATTCTATTTTAGATTCCGATACTGATATTACTATGGAATGCTCATTGCTGCATCAAGAAATTTCAGTACAAGACAATTCAGAATTTACTACTATTGGTGATTTTTTTTTATTAAAATGCATTTTAAATCAATATTCCATTTGTTTAGGAATTTCACATTTTTTTTAATATATGGTTAAATTTATTATACATAATATTAGTTACTATTCACAGTTTTTATTATATATTTAGATAGTCTGTTTAAAATATAACATATTGGTTATTTTTTTTTACAGATGTTCCAATTAAAATGGAAGTAGAGATGGTAGAGGAAAATATTTCAACAGGAAATGGGAACAATGATAATAATAATATTCATATTTCTTCGTCTGGAAATGTAAATGAAGAGGATGAACTTTCTGAAACAGTTAGTACTACCACTACCATTGCAGAATCAATTAGTCAAAACTCTATCAATCAAGTAGATGAATTTCTTTCTCCCAAAGAAACTCATGCAGATCATCATGAACAAAATTACGGAGAAAAACAAAATGAAACAGAATATTCTTCATCACCACAAACTCAGTGTGATTCAGATCCGTCTTCGTACACTAACCCTTTTGCCAAATTTGTCACTACAAAGGATGGAAAGCTTGTTCAGATTATTCATGAAAGTGATCCAGACATTGACATTAAATATATGGATCCCTTCAGCGCATTTCAATTTACTAGTAATGATGAGAATGAGCAGGACGACATAATAAATGATAATGATGACAATGATGATGATTTTAACACGGAGGAAAACAGGGAACAAAATTTTACAGAAAATCACAATCAACAGAAATTAGTAAATAAAAATGTGGAAAAAGAAGAAGGAAATTCTAATCATTGTCATGATGAAGAACTTGAAATGGATCCCGATTGTAACGCTGTAAAGGACGAAGTTAACTCTCCTGCTACACAACAAGAACAGGAAACAAGTGGTGATGAACAAATACAAGTTGAAAGAGAAGTAGTGAATCAAGAATTTGAAGTAGATGAAGAAATTTTGGAGGTGGAAGAAGCAGCTCCAGAATTGGATTTAGAAGAACTCCAAACACCAAAATCATTCAAACAACCAATAGAAAAGCAAAATCAAGAACAACAAGAAGTTCTTTTACGTCAATTTATTCAACAAGAACGATCAAATAGTAATAGGAGGAGAGCCTCTTTACCAAAAAAAACTCCACGAGAGAATGTACCGATTCGTAGGCCACTACCACCAACTCTAAATATGACTTCTTTTGAAAAATTAGGTAATAAGTAATAAACTAATAACAAACTTAAAAAACATATATATTGAGTTTCGTTGTCAAAAAAATCAATGGCTAATTTAATATTATGCGAAAGCGTATCCATGATTCATAGCTATACATTGTTGTTGCTTTTTTTATAGTGAATAGATTACTAAAATCTCATGCAGCTTTTCAAACTGTTTTTGATTTCCTTTGGATACTCAACATTAAAGCTTACCAGTCCGATAAACTTCCTTTTCTCCCACTCATCAAAAGAGATGATATTCGTGCGTGGTTTGAGTATGTTCCTAATAAAAGAAATCTAGCATCTTCAACGTACAGGTTAGTATCACAACAAAAATTATACCGTTGTTGGTTGTTTATTCATTTATATAGATACCTTTTTAGTGTTTTTATCACACATTTTATTGCTTCATCCATAATACATAATATTAGTATTATAACATTTTTCAAAATATCATTTAAAGTTAAAAATAATTTTTGGTAAAATTTTAGATGTCGAATTTGCTGCAAATATAATCAAGACCCGATTATGTGGAAGTCTCCAATAGGTAAAACACACACACATAATAATTATTTACAATCATTACCACGTTTCAAAATTGTCAATATTTAATAGACTCAATATGGTAGTTATAAAAGGTAATAAGATGCTTGTTCATATGGATAACTTAGAAACTGAAGAAGGTCTATTAAAGGATACTCTGCTGGAAAATAGAAGTTGTATAAATTATCACAGTAAGCAAAAATCTCACAAAAAAATTATTGAAGAACTTGTGGCTAATTCAGATCCCGATGCATTGGTTATTGAATTGGAACCGAATTTAAAGAAGGACTTGCTTGATGCATTGAAGGAATCAGTAGAACCAGCAACAAGATTAAGAATGCCATAAATAAGATGTGTGTTTGGATTTTCTCTCTCTTACCCATTGTTCTATGTTGTATATAATATTGTTTCATGTAAGTACATTTTGACTTATGAATTGGATGCGTATAGAGTATAAATTGTATAGGCCTACGTAATTTTTATTTTGAATAGTTACATTCATGTACTTACGATTAGTCATTAAAGATGATATAATGCCATTCGTTTTATGTATCATTTAATACTTTAAAAACTTTTATAAACTTATGTTTTACAATTGAAGGAAATGCACTACATTATAGATAGATAGATGATTTATTTGATATGGGTGAGGCACCCTCTCAACTCAATGCACTACATTATAATAATAATTAATAATTATTGGTGTTAATATTATTTATTATTAGGATAACTACCTATTTCGTTTCATAATAGTAACAGTATTGATGCAAAATACAAAGTAAGATGTATTCAAAGTAGGATAGATTTTGCAATTCATTTTTCTGGATTAATGTTCACAAAGTAAGATCATAATATTATGCATTATTTATTATAAATTATGATTCTTATATCTACTTAGGAAAACAGTAACAAGTAATTTAAAAATAGCATAAAATATAAAATGCTGTTCCTTTTAAATTTGACGTCTTTAAGTAACTAATTCTGAATTATTGTGACTGATGATATAAAATAGTCTGATTTTATACATAGAATATGAACAATTATTGTTATGTTACCTATATTTTGAGCATTAAAGATACAGTTGTACTTGTTTTTGATTTAGCATAATATTTAATGTTCTTCCTTCCTTCTCTGAAATCTAATCCTATTCCATATCTGTAAAAACACGGATTTATAATATATTTATTATTCCTACTTCTAAGCTATAAGGATAAATAGTATAAAAATGTGTCTGTGTTGTCTTTGTGAAGTTAAAATGTTTATATAGTTATCTACTAGTGTTTTTTTAAAAAGAATTTAGAATGCAGTTAACAGACTGACAATTTGCTGGAAAACAAAGTAAAGTATGTATTGTCGGCTCCAAAATAAATTATACTGATGTAAGGGAAATGTAAAAGAGATGGTCCACAATTCCTAAAATTATGAATTATGTACATGGCTACAGTTTTCCATTGTTTGAGTAGTTTTTCAAATACGGTCAAGTTGAATTGAAGCTCGAGATCATCGACAACTAATGAACGGAGGAATACCTTGGGAAGATTTTGGTCTAATGATCATAAAAATTGGTATACTGCAAGTCATGATGTAGACGAAGAATGGTAAACAGTGTGCTGAGAAATATTGATGTCAACTGTCAACATTTCAAATACAGCTTCATGATGCATTAAAACAAGAGAGCTATTCGTAAACAGTGTGCAGTTTATAAAAATGACTGATGATAAATGATAAATCATGAAAAAATAGAACTCATGACGCATATTTATATGAATCACTGAACATACGAAAATTCCCACGTGCTACTTATTTTTCTTTCGATTAAATTTTGTACTGGTTTTTGTAAGCATGCATAACATATTAAATGGTCATTCTACTAATATATATACATATATATGAGGGGCCTATTATATATTCGATAGAAAAAACACAAAAAATATACGTACAATACGTAAGTATGCATTTTTGCACACATTAAAACATAGAAGTAAATGCACGTAAAATAAACAAGGAAAATCAGTGAAAGCGGAGAAAGAAGAACGAAAAAAAAACTAGTGATCAGCTGACGACTGACGATGTGAAATTTTATAACTGTTCTGTAAATAGCTATTTTAATTTAGAGTAACTTAGTACGAGATTTTTTAATCAAATCATGAGACTTTTGTATAGCATAGTATAGAACAATATAGAATTATTACCTAGAAGATTGTATATAATTGTGTTTAGTTTTACATTTTACACTACTGTAGTTAGAGGTATATATTTAGTGTCGCAAATCGCAAGTGCATAAAAGTGAAAAAATAACGTATATTATACGTATATGTGTAAAAAATTATATTATTATACTGAAGTAGAAAACATATTATGATCAATTAAGAATTAGGAAAATCACCTTCATCAGACGTTGATCAAGAAAATGTCCGAACAAGTAAGTTATCATTTTATGTATCCCATTTTCTATTGTTGTTGAGTTTTCTATCAAATATCACTGCTGATTTATGATATTTTGAATAATTGTTTTAAAAAGTGCTTTTATTCCTTGTTGTATACAGTATAATCGGTGTAATGAACGGACTTCTTATGGACTCCGAAAGAAAAAGAGGAAACCAGGAAGAGTAAGTATAAAGTAAAATCTGTATTTAGGTAATCAGTTTTTATTTTTCATGATAAACATGTGTAAAAAACCCTTTTTTCTATTTTCTAATTTTCTGTATTGTATCTTTTTCTTTATCATACAATACAATAGAATCGAAAACAGCATCCAAATTCACGGAAAATTCCTCCGTTACTGCGACTGGACAGTGAAGATGAGCTAGTAACAGCGGATGAAATTGAGAATGTTCAATTCACATCCACAACTAAAGTAAGTAATAAATGATTAAGTGTATGATTCTTTTACAAAATACTTGCTGCTGAATATGCCAGTTAATGATTTTTTTTATTAGGAATTAAGAATTAATACTACTAAAAACTAAAAATATTCATTCCAGGTCAATACAACTATAATCAAATCAATGGAAATGCAAATTAATGTAGTCGAGATGTTGGCCAAGGAAATTCCTAACCATTCTGAACTCTTGAAGATAATTGATAAAGTAAAGGCAAAATTACTTTTTACATAATTATTGTCCTTATGCTTCCAGGATTTATAATTTATATGTTCTATGTTTACAAAATTTCGCTTATGTCTTTTTAGCTTCGTGAAAGTCTGTCAGAGTGCAAACATGGTGAAAAACGTAAGAGTAAATGTACTTCAGTCATTCCTCTCAAGAAACGAAGAGAAGGCAATCAAAATAATCTGTTAAAAACAGTGACCAATAATCTCAGAGTACAGATAACAGCAAAAGACAAATCAGCAGCTGAAACTTATATGGTAGTGTTCATTTTTTGTATCATTGAAGTTTTTTTTAAATAAAATTGTATTGTAGTCTATATTTTATATTTTATTATACTACATGCAGGATACAGAACATCAAAATATTTGTCGTTTATTCCTTTTTAGAAATTAAAGTCAAGTTATGAAGAAGAAAAGTTAATTGAACAGTTGAGTATTCAGATTATACAACATCCTCTTTACTTGTACAAGGTATACATTACACAAATTGTATAAAATTCTTAAACTAAAATATAAAATACATTGAAAATATATTATTTTGTGTGGTATAAAACAGCTATTCTTGTTTTTTATTGCTCCGTTTTAAACTTATAGATTTTAACAAATATAATGGATAAAATGGATAGAAATGATTTGTTACGATGTCGACTCGTGAATTCCTATTGGCGAAATCTATCTACAGAAGTTATATTGGCAAAGAAAAATTACATGGTTGAATTTAAATACTCAAAGCATCATGAAGGTTTTGTTGCTCGTCACACACTTTCAAACTCTGAAATACAATCAACTCAAGAAGATAAAGTAAAACCTTTGGATGATTTATGTAAATGCATTGCATCTTCAAAAAAACAATTTCCATCCAATAGTTTTAAATTCACTGGAAAATTGTATGTAACGGATGTAGAGGAGTTTTTTACTCTATATGGACAACAAGTGAAGAAATTAACCTTTTCTCATTTTAAGAAAAATCGATTCTCAATGTCTGCCCTCATTTGCTTTATTCTTCCTCATACACCGAATTTAGAGGAACTACAAATTGACAATATTTTCATTCACCAAAGAACAAAACCAAAGTGCATTAATAGTTCTACTTTTTACCTCCCTCGTTTGAAAACCTTTGTTTGGGATCCTTTATTGTCCTCACAAGTCGTCAGAGTAATTCTCCAGGCAGCTCCAAATCTCCAGCTATTCAGTTTCCATGACGAGTTTCATCCTCTCTACACTCAACTTCAGTATAATGATAATAAGAATCATCATCATCCAATAGAGTTGAAGGATTTAAGTAAATTAAAAAAATTAAAATTTGAACTTACAAAGAAGAAACTTGCCATATATGAGAAAATAGCAGAACATAAAAATTTCCTTCAACTAACTTCCATTTCTTTTGAGTCTGGACAACCACCCATGAATAGAAATGACCCTGATCTCTACGAACAAGTTTTACCTATTCTCTCCCATTTCTTTGAGTCTAGTGGGCCATATTTGGAGGAGATTAAAGGATTGGAAATATTTGGATTCATACCAGGAGTAGTCAAAATCCCATCATTCCCTGCAGTAACAAAATTATCATTGAATATTATCACTCCTCCATATTTTCAACCTCAACCAAATCTGCACTCTCTCTCCTCTTTAACTTTTCCAAATCTTCGGACATTGGATATTTCTCTATCTGGAACATTGCAACCGTATGAATTGGCTTCATACATTCATGTTATAACAACTGTGGAGGAATTGTCAGTCGCTGGTGGTGATTCTGCTTGGATGGATTTTTTTCACCAAAGATTTCCTTCAGTACGAAAACTTGAACTAAAGGATGTATTGAATTCTGTGGTTGTTGCCAAGTCCATTTGGAATAATTTTACTACAGTCAAGTCTCTAGAGTTAGTATTTGAAACATCAGAGTTTCCTCAATGTATAGATGAGATTTTGACTGGATTTTCCATGCAAACATGTGCAGCTTTCAAAAATGGAAATGGACCAAAAGATTTAGTAGAAATGGAAAATTTACGAGTAAATCCAACAATTTTACGATTAAAAGGTTAGGTCATCTTTTATTTTTTTCTCATTTTTAAATTGATACTATAAATTTAAAATTTCCAGTTTTTGTATATTATGGAGATTATAATGTAATGCAATTAAAGACTGAGCAATGATAATAAATAATGGAAAAGTTATAAAGTAATTTTTTTGCGGTTTTTTTTCTTTTATAGAACTGGAGTCTTTGACAATTGAAATTCCAAGAGGGAGCGCTGATATGGAAAAACCCTTTGTCCCTATATTTTGGAGTCGGATAGCAACATTGTATGCGTTGAATTGGATGCCTAAATTAAAAATTTTGACTATTCGTAGTTCTACAGGACGAGCAGGTTTGTAATATATTATTTAGTATGTAATATATATAATATTATGAAGTACACATGTTTTTTATTCATGTGGCTTATCAATTAATGTGGTAGTGGATGAATGCATGACTAATTTTGATCTGTGTCTTTAATTTAATTCTGTTTTCAGAGATAAAAACCGCTTTGGAAGCTTTGGCTAGTCACATTACGGTCATTTATTATGATCCCTTTAGTTTCGAAAACGTCTTTAGTAGTAATTTTATATAAATATGAGACGTCGTTTTATAGTATAGATGTGATGACTAGAGACTAGACTAGTATTTAATGTCCAGTTACTAAGCAATTATTATGATTTAGCTATGATTATTTATTTGGTTTGTTCAAAAATTATTACGAGTTTAAATTTTATGTTCTGATTGGTTCGTATTTTATCATTTCATTTATTCATACTTAATGCTTACGTAAATTATACTATATTATGATAAAAAGGTCGTGTTTGATTTATTCCAGAGTTTTATTTGTATGTACAATCAAAAATAGTTGTGAAAGACACATCAATAAACAATCAACCATAGTAATGCAACTTGATTACATTTAAACGATTCAGATTTCAGGTTTCCATTGTGTCTAATGTCTCATATTAGACGACGCTTCTGGACACTTTATGACTTTTACTTTTACAATGAGAAAGTAGATGAATGTACACTTTAGGCTTTAGGCTCTCTCTCTCTTGATGTTGTCATAGAATTTCGAGTAAAGGATGGATAAAACAGTAAAACAAGCATAATTGTCAAAGCAGTTTTAAATATAATGGTGTTTTTTACAACATCTTTAAAACAGTTTAGTCATGTATGCCTTTCCTTTTCACTTCATTTAATTTTAATTATGGTTTTTTAGTAAACTAATCTATAATCGTAAGTAGTTTTACACCAGGATCCATATTGTTTCACGTAATGTGTCGAGATACGGTTTTGGAAATACCCTGTTCAAGATGTCGACCAACAAGAATAGGACTTTTGGATGTTTCCTCAGCGAGAGCCTCCCTGGCCATTGGAATTTTTTACATGGTATACATCTTATTTAGGAAAAATTGAACATTCGAATTGTACACGATTCCATTCTATTCTATTCTGTGGTTCTGTGTCGTAATAAAAAATAAATAATGTCTGCAATTCATTTTTACAAGATATACGGAATCGTCATGATTCTTCGATCAGGGGTTTGGAGAGCCTTGTTTCCATTTTCTGGGACTGAGAAAGGTTTGTTAGTAATTCATGAAACCAAAAATTGTTAATTAGATCGTCACAAGTCATCAGCTAAGCCTAAAACTTAAAATAACATGCTTTTTACGTTTCCCTCTACACTGCACTACACTGTAAACTAAACACATAATATTATTTACATCTACTTGTAAATTATACTACACTATTGTGCATCTAAAATCGAAAATAGATCTGATTCGGGATTGTTTCATTGCCCTCTCAACTGTTGGATCTCTGTACTTTCTCTTTGGCACTCTATTATTCATCAGTACTAAATTTGTAAGCCAAAAACTATTCCTGCTGAGCTGTGTTATTGTGTTTTATTGAATTTTGAAGTGAATTTGATCAAATTTTAAAGGGATCTGAAACAATGGGGTCAAAATGTTGTATTTTTTTCTTCCTGGTTGGAACAATTTCATTATACGTCGTCATCTTGCTTTGGTGGCTAGCGGAAAAAGTACATGGTGGTGTTCATGTTCAATTGAGCCTTGTCGTAAGTCTTATGTCATATGTGTTGTATAAATCGCATCTATACAATATACAATAAATCGTTTTTCTTAACGCTTAAGGACATGGGGTAATTTTCAAAGGGATATTTTGTAAAAATTGTCGCATCTCGCAGGGCTCACAACTCCCAAACGGCTCCACCGATCTTCATGATCGACATGTCAAATGAAAGGTGGGTTTTTTAGCTGTTTCCTATAATGTGTCATTTTGACAAAATCGATCATCTTCAAGGTTTTACGAAGATTACCCCGGAGGAC
>JAQGBH010006796.1:0-11922 GCA_034698265.1 Sminthurinus aureus
AACCCTATGGGGTTTTTGGGTTCCTAAAAAATAGTTGTGCTCAACTATTTCCCTAACTCGTACAGATACCCATAAACCAGATGTATGATATGTATGATATCTCGTATATCGTACGCACTCATTCAGTAAATATACATAGGTAATACATATTATTGCAAAATACACGTGTGAGTTTGTATCGTATGTGACCGATTTTCGTTTTTTTTGCTTCCTATAAACTACACACTACACATGCTTAAATTGTTTTCATTAGTACAATAACATGATGGTTATTTGTGTCATCACACTTGAGAGGAACGCAGAACTCTAGTCTCAAGAGCAATCTCTCTATTCCCCATATTTTTATGATCATTGTTCAAGTAAAATTTCATCATCCATTCATCATGATTCATGATGCATCAGCATTCTTCAAGTTGACTTTTGACTTTGCTGACACCAGAACAATTGTATGTAAGTGTGACAAGAGGAGGAAAATTGAGATTTAATTAAAGCAAGACACAAGAGTCTTGTGACAAGACATGCTTTTCATTTTTCTCCTATTATTATTTTCCCTGAAATATCATATATCATATGACTTTCTTATAAGTTTTGTATTTATTTACAATTACATAAATAGGTGGATATTAAATACAAACCACATGACACATATGTGAAAGTGGTGAATATCCATTATCCATACCTTTGATACTTTAAGTGTTTGTAGTTTGTAGAGTTTCACCTTTGATAAAATTGTACGGGCTGTATGTAATATGTATTACGTATTGTCTAACTGATGATACTCGTATGCATAATATATTCATAATGCATACAGTTTATAATTGCACCTTGATTTAATTAAGCATAATGTCGAAATATGCACATCGGAAAATATTCCCACCCAATTAATTCAAATTCTATTCATTGAAAGAGTTATGTAATCAGCTTTTTCTCCATTCCTTCTTTGGAACTGTATCCTGCAAAAAAATGTACAGTCACTTGATAAAAAATCCTAGCTCGTGCAAAACAAAAAAAATGCCGACCAAAACGGAGAAAAAATCTCATCAACTAAAACTGTGGATTGAAAAACACTTGATTCATTTACTACTAGTAATTTTAACAGTAATATATTCAATTTTAGTTCTCGTAGGTTTGCTCCTTGTGTCACCAATTTATTTTTATCGATTGGTAGTTCAACTGATAGGGAAATTGTACTTCCCCATGAGTTCAAAATGGGTCGACATGATATCAGCAAGGAATGCGGTTTTCGCTTTCGATCAAATGTACGATAAGCCTACAGCCAATATCGTTGTTTGTATCCATGTGGATGGTATCATTCCGGTTAAGACACTCCAGGAGGATGTTCTCAAGAAAATTATATGGAAGAGGGGAAAAGAAGACAATGGGCCCTTGATGTATCAATATCCACAACTGCGTCAATATCCTGAAAAATTTCTAAACTTTTATTGTTGGACTTGGGAGTCGGATTTTCAAATTTCGGAGCATGTTAAAATTGTGCAAGTGCCAGGAAAAACAAAGGACCTTTCGGAAGAGGACGAGGATGAAATTTTAAAAATTTACGAGGAAATGATTCGCTCCCCGTTTCCAAGAAATAGGAGCCCTTGGGCATTCTACCTACTCTACTTAAAAAAAGGTGGCTCAAATGTTCATCAAAATGAGTTTAACAAGACATTGCTATTTTTTAAAATTCATCACTGTCTCTCCGATGGATTTGCTGTTCTTCAACTTCTCATGTCAGAACTCGTGGGTCATGAAATGTCAATCCCCATCAGTCATCAGCACCATAGCGACGAGTACAACAAAAATCCAGGGAAAATAAAAGAAGCCATTAAAGTACTAAGCAACCTGTTTAAAATCCCATATGAACAAGTAAAACAAATTTACTACTCAAAAGACTTGAATTTGTGGCACAACCCACAGTTAAAGTTGGAAAGAAAATATCACGCTATATTATCAAAACCAATTGAAGTCCAATTCATCAAAGATATCAAAAATAACCAGAAGGATTCAACTTTTACTTCCATCATATTAACTGGAATTTCATCTGGAATTGTCAAACATTTCCAAGAGGAAGACTATTCGAAAAATACATGGAAAATTCCAGACTATTTACACACCATTTGTCCAATTCCAATTCCTCAACGGAGTTTAAATGAAAGCTTAGGCAACTTATGGACATTTTGTTTTGTCCGATTACCAACCAAAAACAACTTGTTCAACAAAAACATTGAAAAACATGAGAAAAATGAGAATCAAGAAGTTGCCCAAGGGTTACGCGTAGAGCGATTAGCTCAGTTGAGTAAAAGTATCAAGGAAATTTCTAAGAGTACGGTTCCAAAGGTCAATTTTGCTTTAATTCCATTTGTCGGAAGTCTCAGTCCAAGATTAGCAAAAGTTTTTAGCCGAAATGTCTTCTCTACATTCATCACTTCAATATTTCCAGGGCCTCAAAAAGAATGCATATTTCACGGTCAGAAAGTCACAGATATGTATTTTTCAGGTGGACTCCTGCATGGAAATCAAGGTTAGTAAACATTTTTTTTGCAAAAGATCTAGAAGGAATCATTAATCAGCTTAATTATTACTGTTTAATTACAGGTTTTTGCACCACCCTGATTTCCTACAATGGAAAATTTCGGATTTTTCTCTTGGTTGACAAAGGAATCATCCAATCAAAGAAAATTGCTCAAAATTTGATGGACAACATTGTGATGGAAATTAAGGGCCTTGGAGTAAAGAAGTAAAGATGTCTTGAAAATTTGAGATTCAAGATTGCAGTTTCATTCTGATTATTTTAATGTTTACAAACATGTTTAAAATTATTGTTTTGATTGGGAGACGAGAAAAGTCGGATGCGTCCATCATGTTAATATATTATGTTAAACAAAGCTCAATGTAAATTCAAAGAGTCGATCATGTACCATGTACACGATATGCAATATGCATATATGGATACATGTAGTTTGTAGAAAGGGACAATGCCTAATTTAATTTACAATTATTATCATTTGTATCATATTTTATTACAAGTTATCATTATTATCATCATTGTGGATAGTGGATGAGTAAAGTAAGTGCATAATGCTCATCTATAAAACTTTTCAGAGTTTGTTGGCTTTTAGTTTTTTTGCGAAGCGCTTAGACTTTTTGTTCGCATAAAATTCCAAATACATGTTCAATATACTTACATGGTACAGTAATAAATGACTTTTCATATTTTCATTGGTTCTTTGAATTTCATGACATAATATTATCATTATACTTGTTTATGTATTATATGTATTATGTGCTATGTGCAATCATGTATTAATATTACATTAATAAGAGTAAAACCAAATGTTGTTTTGCAACTGATCCTTTGAACTTTAAAGTGTCAAAACAAATAATACACGCATAGTAGATAAATATACGACATTGAGATATTTTTTTTAATACGGATTGTTATTTTAACTATTCCAAAAATGTGTTCAGTCAAATTTTCCCTTTTTGTTCTCATATCTTTATCATCCCAATTCTCTTCCGTGTGCCCCATCAGGTATAATGTTGTCCAAAAACTGAGTGCATTTCGAGGAGATGAATTGATTTTGGAAGAAGAAACCAGCAACATCGAATCAGGTTTATAAAAAAAATCAAAACTACTAAAGTACTCTTACGGTATCTTCATTTGTGAATAAGTTTCCAGTGTGTCTTGCAATTCCAAAACCTTTATATTTAATTTTTCTTATTTGTAGCCAAAGGAGTTTCAAATGCACCCGAGAAAGGGTACAGAAAAGTCTTTCAGAATTTATGGCCATTTGAAGACATAAAACAAGCACATGAAGAATTGAACAAAGACATGAAAAGTATGTAAAATATTCTAAGGACTTTATAATATTTTTAATTTATTAAAAGTACATGTATGTTATATTATTGTACATATGTGTAAATTAAATTGTACAAGTTCCGTAATATATACTATTCAAAATACATCTATGACATACTAAATACTAATAATAATTTTAAAATGTTGTCTATTTTTTCAATTTAGATGAGATGGACAAAGAAAATGAGATATCCAATGATTTGAGTGATGACAATGGACGAAATCGTCGAGATGAAACTCCCTTGACTTTTGCAGATCTCAGTAGCCATGCTAAACACGATAAAGAGTTTGTTTACAATAGAGTCAAAAATGAACTGCAAAATGGACTGAAACGTATTCAAGATAGTTTTTCTAAATTTTTTGGGTAGACCTTTCTATAAATAGAATAACTTAGTAACAAGAAACAGTGTACAAAGTATCTACAATATATATAAACAAAACAGTACTTGTTACTTATAATATACATATAGTAGTAGTTATTACAGAGGTTTAATATAGTTTTATATTCTGCATGTTTTTATTACAGTCATATATACAGGTTAAAAATGTAAAAATATACATTTATGCGTATATACTTGTACAAACGTCAGCGTGTTTATTTACATGTATTATTCATCAGAGATCTACTTAAACTCGTAAATGTCAAGATTTTTTCAATAAATTTCCGTACAAAATTACAATACAGAAGGAACTATGACTACCCTAAAATTCTGTCTATAAATGTTTATTATACACTGTTACACAATACATAACATGTGTTTATTACACACTACACACTACACAGTACACAGCATCACACAATATCAAAATAATCTTAAAACCCTTTTGGGAGCCAGGACGTATTTACTTTATACCTGTTACCAATGGCAACGGTCCGGAAAGGGTTTTCACTTTCAAACTATCCGTAGAAAATAGATACTTTTTTTTGATTACTATCTACTGAAATTTTGAACTGAAGACCTTTTTACTGGAGTTTTCTTAATTACTTTGTCAACTCCACAACCATTTTTATAAATCAGTTATTTTATACACACACATATATTTAACATTAATATTAATTAACATCTCCTTATGAAAATTCAAAGAGTGTGTTGGGTTGCAGCGTTCCTCCGAAATGTTGTGTAATTCCGTCTTCAGGAAAGTGCTCTTTTAGCTTTTCCTTCCAGTCTGTTTCATCTTTACCATAGATAATGACCTCACAGGTAAGAGTGACAAGTTTTAGTAACATGTTTACAACCGTCTTAGCGATTCTTGGTGCTATAATAAATAAATAATTAACCAATCATGAATCAATTTTTAAAATAATACAAAAGAGTAAAAAGTAGATAAAACGAGATTGTATCAATGGGGTAATGTAAAACACACAATTGATTTCAAATTTTTATTACCGTTGACAATGATAAATTTTCCTGTAACGCCCGGTGAGTGTTTTTCAAAAATTTTTGAATTATTCAGGATAAAGTCCAAAGCTGTTGGTTTAACAAGTTAAATAAAAATAATATAGATTAGCCGTGCATATCATTTTACGATATATTAACGGTGAATGGTGAACTATAATGTACTATAGAATCTACTTAGAATTGCTTGTTTGTTTACTTTTTTTATGGAGGTAGTGACCATATTTGATGCCGGATGCATCAAAAATGGTAACGCCGTAGTCTACATTTCTTTCCAGTACATACTTATCCATCGTCAAATGCATCCGAAAAATGGAGGTGAACAAAAGTTTGATCTGAGCTTCGTCCGATTTTTCAAGGTAATTCCTAAAGTCCGCGGAGGCATCGGGAACCATGGCCACGGGCCTATTTTGGTAATCTCTTCCCCCTATAGTACATCTACACAAATCTTGAATTTCCTTTGGAAAATTTTTAGTGAATAAAGATTCGCCACCCAATTCCTCATTGACTTGAACATAGTACTCCAGCATTTTTTCTGCCTTGTCAACACTCCACTTATTGTAACGGAGGTAACGTTGGAGAAATTTATCATTGTTTAACCGCTTTTCACCCAGATTAAAGTCCACTTTGGTACGAAGACGATTACGCAACTGGAGAAAACATTGTAAAAATAAAACGCAATATAATTATTTGATGTGTTTTAATTTTAGTGTCAATAAACAATAATCGATAATATCAAACATCAAGTCATGTACAATGTAAAATGTCAAAGTATTGCCGTGCTTTCTCACTTCTTAGTATTCAGTACGAAATAATTTATTAAACCGTAATCAGTAATCAGTAGTACCTCAGCAAGAGCCTGTTTTTCTTTGCTCGCCATCTCCTTGGAAATTTATACAATATGATACAAAATCCGGAATCGGATATCCAATGTATAAAATTTCAAATGTAAACACACAATTACATCCACCAATCCACAAACACTAAATAAAACCCAAGCCGGTTTCAAATCTCAAATTTTCTTGGGCAGTGTTGGATGTTAAACACTTTCAAACTATCAGTAGAAAATAGATGATTTTTTGATTACTATCTACTGAAATTTTGAACTAAAGACCTCTTAACTCTCTGTTGTTGTTTACTGGACTTGAGAGATTGGATTGCACAACTGAATTATCACTAATCTAAAAATGCAAACTATCCGTAGTCCGAGAGAGATTGAGGTTTGATGTGTTTGATGTTTGATGGGTTGAGAGAATCTATGAAAATTTCTTGGTCCAGTTCATTATAAATACATAGATCCACGGTTACTTGGTAGATATCTACCTACTATCTACCTTCTACCTGGTTCATTGTTCATCGTCTCATCATAAAAAAATCATAAGCGTTATACAATCCACACATTTGAAAATTCACAATATATTTCCCATAATGTTATATCGTATTATAGTATTTTAGTCCATTGACAATCCGCTATACCATAATTATCAACATCGTCATCTCTGCCTCACTCTATCAAAAAAGAGGCAACCAGAAGAAGGCAGGCATATATACATTAAAAAGCATGTTATGTTTTTCCTAGAACTTTTCTTGGGCAAAACGCAGTATGTTTTATGTATAATACACCACTATCATTATAATAGTATGTATCATCTATCAAGTCCAATGTTTAACGCTGAGGATAATAATGTGTAAAATGGACAATGTGCGAAAGTGTACATTGTGTAAGTTGTACGGGATGAAATGGAAAACAGAACAAAGTGCAAAAACTGGCCGAACATGTTTCAGACTTGTTTCATGTTATTTTTTATCGAGGAAAACGATGCATGCATATTACACTGTACACTGTGTACAATGGGCATACAAGCTTGAGCCTGGAGTGTACAATTAGGTATACCACTATTAGATTTCGCAGTTTGCGCTTGTAGCTTGTAAGAAAGAACATGTTGTTGCAAAATCCAGTGGATTATCACTATTATTTGTGCAATATACATTAGTTTTTTTACGTCCACTACGGTAAAAACAATAGTAGACAAAATCGATTTCTTTTGTTTTTATAAATGACTTATAAATAAATTTATTATCTATTATTTACTTGTTGGAATGTGAAATGAGAGTTACTTTATCAAGTTGATCAAGGTCAAGCTAAATGCGACATTTTTGATCGTCTACTTATCAAACACCAAGTATAGCGCAAATAGTAAATAGGCGTCTGTTTCGTACATTTATAATACATAATACATGGTATACAAATAAAGAGATGTACAATTAGAGAGCACAAGTAAATAATCAATCGTAAAAAAGGAAAAGGAAAGTAAAAATACAAAAAAAAATTGTTTATGCAGTTTGTGCGAGTTGTGAATCGAGAATCGGGAATAAACCAATAACTATGTGCTTTATGCTTTATGAAGTTTTTGTTTTAGTTTTAGGCTTGAGCCTTGAGTATTTTTTAATATGGTCAATGGTCGATATGGAGTATTTGACAGTAAAAAGTAATAATAAAAATAATGCTTTTATTACTTATTACGTCAAATACTGGAATAGAGAAGCTTTAAAAACAACAAACAACTACAAATATTTATTTTTTATTAAACTTTCACTTCCTCATATGATGAAAATAAAAATTTTCTTTTTGAGTGCTTAGTATCTGGACCATATAATAATATATATGAACATATAATGATTAATGATGAACTCCAAAAGTACACAGTAAAAAAAGATGATAATATAAATATTATGAGAACAGAGTTTAAACTTGTGAATTTCCAAAGTCGGGATATGAGAATTGTTCACAAGTCGTAATGTAATATTTTTTACATCAAAAATTCCAGAATATCAGGATTTTTTCCTGAAAGGTATTATTATCATTTATCATATTCATATTTATCCTGTCATATTCTACATTCTACATACTGCTGGTAATTAAATTGATTAGACAAAGACAAGAAGCATGCAGCAGCTAATTAGTAGATTAATAATTCACCTGTGGTGACGTCACTGTACAATTCATGTATACAAAATGCAAAATGTTTAGTTTGAATTCCCACAATAGGGAGTGGGGATGAATAACCAGTAACCAGCCAGGATAAACATTGTTCAGTTTCCAGTTTTATTATGGAATGATGAGAAAATTTCGTTTTTATCATTATGCACGTATGCATTTTCTTTATCTATGAAAGTATCTGTCTCTAAAATCTACATATAATATGTACTACGTATTCTTCACTTTTCATACTTTGGTTTTTTCCACCACATTTTCTCACAATGAATAAAACATTGGGAAAGGATTCGGGTTTTGAGCTCTACAAAATTCCAGTTTCTGTACGTGTGTGTACTGCCTGCATCCTGCATCCTTCCGCATCATATAAAATGTTGTTCCTTATTTAACCTTTGTATGTAATACTAAATAATTATTGTTATAAAAAAATCATTATTCACGTTACCGAGAACAAAATGTATCCTATTATTGTTATCAGCACAACAAATTTTTGACATGTGTGTAGGCGAGCGTGTGTAACAATGGCTCGGTCAACAATCAACAATACACTGTGCACTATACTTCCTGCATTCAAGATTCAAAGGGATGACACAATGTGACATGCAATATAATATAATATATTATAATATCCAGAATCCAGATAGTTCTCGCTAAATTCTTACATATTCTGTATTCTTGTATTTTTGAGTTTTTTGTTAAAGACAGTCTGCAGTATGAAATATGATATGTATGACGTAAATATACAAATAAAAGTGTAAATTCTTTTCACATGGTTCGGAAAATATCTGAATGAGAACAAGTGAACACGATATGATTTGATTATTTATCAAGTTAAAACTTTTTAATGTGGAATGCTTCCTGGTGTTTACTCCGTGTTCAATGTTCAGTAGCTCTTAATAGGTTGCAGTAGTTTTACACTGGAAATATTATTTGGTTTTTCATTATCAAGTATCAGTCAAAAATATTTATAAACTTACGCATATAGAAATTCACATGTCTAATAGCTGCAAAAAGTGAATCAAAAGTATCGTGGGAGATTTGTTTCACAGTTGTTGTTGCTTGTTATTTGTCATCGCAAGGCATACAAGTGAGCAATTTGCAACAATGAAACAACGAGTTACTGGTTAAATTAAGAATAATAGTGTCATCTAGTGAATTTTCTTTGAAATTCAACACTGTTAGTTTCTGAAAAATAACTAAGAATGCACTTATCTGCAAAATATTTAATGTTATACGATGTTGTAGTTAATATGTAAAATGTAACATGTATGAAACAGGAATAATGCAGATAACACACAGTAATTAGATATCAAATTACAGCAAATGCTGGAGCAGAGTTCATTTGAGATATCAAATCAACCACACATTCCATTGTCTACATTATTACATTCTATCTTGTTTTACTTTTGTATAATAATATATTATGAAACTAATAACAGAATATTCCATGTAATGCAAGTGTGCAAAAAACCAACTCTAATTGTAAACAAATACCATTTTAAGACCAATGTCTCACATATATATATGTACGCTAATGTATAACACTTACCCCTCATCCATATATAGCGTTGAATAAACTCTTAGTTTAATCATAAAATCATCTATTACCCTCACTCTCTTTATTTTCATAATATTTGTATATGCATAACGTGAAAACCACTCAATATGCAACATGTTGTTTAACAGTTTACGTCAATTTGAGCTTATAGTTGTGATTAGTTTTGGTTGGGAATCGCGATTAAAAAAATTTGGAAACACACTCTGTGTGAGAAAAAAGTTTTAACGTTTTTTTTTGTACAGCGGAAATTTTTTTTAAACCCCCATAAACACTCACAATCTTATTTGTTGATATGGAAAACAAAAAATAAAATGATGATTGCAAAATGACTGGGGGAAAGGGAGCCACACTATACAAAAAAAATAGAACTGAATGAAAGAGAAATAGAGCTTCAGGTTTCAGGTTTCAGACTCTAGCAGCCCAGCCGCAATTTCTAATTCATATAGTTATCGTAGCGTAGGTCGTCGTCCATATGAATTCCCATTTCCATATTTTTCTGGAATGAATTTTCTTGAATAAAATCGGCGAATTTTTGAACTTCACTAAACAACGATTACAACTTTGAGAGTCATTTTTAATTAAAACGTTTTGGATTTTGGATGTTAATCCAGATGTCTGTTAATTTCCTTTTTGTGTCTCAAGTCTCAAGTCTAACGCCTGGACCTTGAAAATTGGAATAATAATTCCGCCTTCTCTTTGACGATTTGTGTACAAAACTTTGCACAAACCAACGTTTGTTTTTTTCTACGTCTTGAAAAATATAACAATAAGCAGAAAAATAACCCATATAAACGTGTTCGTGTTTTGTGCGTGTTTGTTGTGGGATTGGAAATGGAAGCCAACATTATGGAACACGAACAACTTTTGAAGAATTTTTCAGTGCCGATAGTTGACAGCAGTGTGTATGAGTTTGAAAAGTTTAACTATCCTTTCTGGAGAGAATACATGGAAGAGCGATGGCATTGGAGTTTGTATTTTACAGCTATTTACGTCACATTGATTTTCTTTGGCAGAGTCCTTATGAAAACAAGAGAATCGCCTGGATTCATTGGAAAGTTTTTAATTTATTGGAATCTGTGTCTTGCTCTATTCTCATTCGTTGCTTTCACAAGGACCATCCCGGAATTAGTTTTTGTCTTGGGACAAAATCATGGATTTCACTTGTCTGTGTGTACGAGGTTTGTTTTTAGTTCAATTTTCAAAGTCAACTGTCAACACCTACTTAAATATCTAGAATCTAGATCATGAGAACAAAGTTTAATTAATTGAATTTCCTCTGGGCAAACGCAGGGACTTTATGAGTCTCACCCACGTGTTTTGGGAATATATAGGAACTCTGTCCAAAGTTGTTGAACTTTTTGACACCATGTTCGTTGTTCTCCGGAAACAAAACCTCATTTTTCTTCACTGGTATAAAATTAGAATCTATATATTGGAACTTTTCATTCTTTCGTAAAAGATCTACATATTATCTTGAGCACTGAGCCTTGAGCCTTGAGCCATACACAACTCAAAATCTATAATTTTTAATCTATACATAATCTATAAATATAATCTATAAATATAGTTATTGATTTAAAAGGTATCACCATGCAACAGTGATGATATACACTTGGTATTCAATTGGAGCGACTGATCCATCTCATCGATGGTTTATGGCAATGAATTATTTTGTACATTCTGTCATGTACTCATACTATTTCTTACGGGTAAACAAAACTATAGATTCTAGATTTCTGAATTGTACATACATACATATATTAGATGTCTTACTATTTTAAACTATTCACCATTCACTTGCATTCAATTGCAGGCTATGAAGGTGAAAATGCCGAGAAATTTGGCCATGTCAATTACAACTGTACAACTACTTCAAATGATTGTCGGAGTGACTGTCAACGTCTATTCTTTGAATGCCATCAGTAAGTCTATTTATTATTTATCATTTATCATGCACATAATGTATACTGTATAATATATTCGATTATTTATGATTTATGACCATGTATTATGTCACATGTCAAATGCATGCGTACCAAGATTGTCATTCTCTCACCATGTAAGTGATTTTTTCAGCTCACTCCATCTCTCAAACCTCTCTTTCTCACTCGAG
>JAQGBH010006797.1:0-11919 GCA_034698265.1 Sminthurinus aureus
AGCACAGCCATTTTATTCTGACTGCCAACTTTTGTTTTTTCAGCAGTCTGACTGCTGACTGCCAACTTTGGTCCCATCAAAATTCACCGTTTGATACTCCAGTTCGATTCCCACCGGGGTCACGTCCAAAGGGAAGCCTTTTTTTGGTACTTTTTACCTTCCATTTACATAATTTTTAGCATGTACCCGATTACGCGGGAATTTTAACACGGCAAAAAGTGTTAAAATTGGTGAAAACCCCGAATTTCGGTGAAAATCGGATAATGGGCTATAGACAAATGCTTAAAATTATGTAAATGGGACATAAAAGGTCGAAAACTGCCAAAAAAATCTTCACTTTGTATCTGACCCCAGTGGGAATCGAACTGGAACTCGGATCTACGTGATATTCGTGATATTTGATTTCAGCCTCAAGAGGTTGTCAAAGCCTGATATCTGATATTAATAGTTATGATTGCATGTGGTTATCGTCTCACCTACTCTACCGGACGCTTTAACGTAGGGTGGAGGAACAGACCGACCTGCCGTCTCTGACATGGAGAAACATTGCTTTACCAGTTTTGCGTCACTGAGCACTATCACTCTACAAAACAGACAATTTTACAGTTCCATGTTTTAAGCTGTATTCTGTATTTGACTTGCACATGATCACCAATTACAAATCGCAATAGGTATCTACAAATGAGCTTGATTTTATAGAATGTTTTTCTGTTTAAATAAAAAAACAAAGAACGGACACCTGGAGCCACCGAATCTGATGTAAAAAATCGGTCCATAAATTTTCGACCATTTCAACATTGTTTTGTACGGTTCAACTCCAAGAGTAGGCAAATGGCCAAATAATGGGAAACCGATTGGTCCTGTCACAGAAAATATGACAAAAGGTCAAATAAAAGCTTACTTCAGAACACAAATAGGAGAAAGATACAGACAATGACAGACGAGTATTTTGGTAAATAAAATTATTGGTGCTAAATAATGTTACCTGGAGGCCATTTTCCATGTTTGTTTTTGTGCTGCAGTAATTTTATCAGAAGGAAAATGCCGAAAGCGACGCCCAGAATATCAAGAATCATTGTGGGTGGAACTGAAATTCACTGTTTACTCAAAACTCAAAACACAAAACACAAAAAGGCTTAAATTTTCAATCCGCTGATTCAATCTGAATGGATTTGTTGAAAATCCCAAGCCATGGTCGTTACTACACACAGAGAAAGAATCGGAGGTGGAAAATTTTTAAGTGAATGGCTGTGACAGTTTTGGATTTGCACGACTGACTGGCGGCTGTGCAATAATCAAAACGTCAAAACCGAAAGTTGTAAACTATTTTTATTAGGCTGTAAATATCTGTGTTGTATCGTAATAGAAAATGAAAAATAATAAAGTCTACAACAAATGTGAAAAGAAAATCACAAAATGCTTTAGTTGCAATTTTCTGAAATTTTATCTGTTCCTAAGGTCACCGAATCTACTATCACTATTATGTGCGTTGCTCAATGTTCATAACAAATTGAACACCATGCTACAAAATATTAACGAGGATGTTGAAAATTTTAGTCAGAGGAAACAAAAGTAATAATACAATTTTCCCAATATCAATAGAGAAGTAGCAGCACATGGAAAAACAGGAAACAGTAAATCATATTCATAAACTTGAAGGCTCTGACTGCCGCTTTTTGTTTTGGTTTGCCATTTATTTCATGTGTCATGCGTTCAGCTGAAATGAAACAAATTGTGGATGTCAGGACTCCGGAATGAATAATTCTTTATAATTTATAATTTATGGCTACGTTACAAAATTAACTGTCCGAAGTCCAAATCTTAAGAGTTGATTTAAAATGCCGGGGAAATCCAAAGGCTCATGCCAAAGTCTAATAATTTTACTCCTCACAACGACAACTTTTGCTATATTTCCAATCTTCTTGTTCATTTTCTGCTCCATTTGGCTCGTTCGGACTTGTTTAACATGGTGGATAAAAATCCATCCAAAACTTTCAGATTACGGTCCATTTCTCGTTGGCACGGACACAATCCTTGCAAGTGAATGCCCATATTCAAAAAGTCCACTCATTGCAAATACTTGCTACCACTTGTTGGTAGATGGCAGACTGGAGGTGGAGGAGTTTCAATCAAGGGTGGAATCTCGTTGGCCTGGAATTGTGGGGGAAGGGAAGAATCGTCGTCGTCTCACTCAATATTTGACCACCTGGGTGGGATTTTTCCTCTACAGAGATGAGCTTAATTTCAAAGTGTCAGATCACGTCCGTCTTCT
This sequence comes from Sminthurinus aureus, assembly GCA_034698265.1. Taxonomy (NCBI): domain Eukaryota; kingdom Metazoa; phylum Arthropoda; class Collembola; order Symphypleona; family Katiannidae; genus Sminthurinus; species Sminthurinus aureus. The sequence goes on from JAQGBH010006797.1 coordinate 2,273, forward strand.
TGATATTGATGAGTTGAATGAGCGAGTGGATCGTCAGTGTAAAGCGACTGCTGGAGCTGGGACTGGAACTGGAACTGGCTTGAGAAAAATTCCAAGGATAAAAAATAAAATTCACAAGGATCACTGGACAGCAGAAGAATTAGCTCAGCTCACACTTGACCTCACAGTGATGCCATTTGAACAAAACAAATCCCCATGGGAATTTTTACTCCTGCACAATCCAATTCCAAATCCAAATCAAGAACTCAAAGAGACAACTGTCATTGTCCTCAGAATTCATCATTCTCTCGCAGACGGCTTGTCAATTGTCTTCCTTTTGTCCCAACTTTTGGACCAAAGTCAAGTTGAGGCTATTGGGAAAATGGTTGAAAAATTTTCTACGCTCCAAAGACTGCCTTCTTGGTCTCTGTTTATTGATTCTGTGAGCACTGTGCTGAGAGGAATTCCAGAGTTCATATCTCATCAGGTCCATTCTTGGCCACCGGGTCGACGTCCATTTGTCGAGGATTGTACGAACGACTTGTGGGCTTTCCCATTTGAAATACCATTGGATCAAATAACGGCCATTCGTCGCAAAAATAAAGGAGTCTCAACCACGTCCATTTTAATGACTGCATTTGCTCTTGCAGTTCACCAGTACAAAAGAGCAGTGAGGAACAATTCGGCATCAGAATCAGAATCAGACGTTGCAATTGAAATGCCATCAAATCTCCATGTCATTTGCCTTTCTGCCGGCCCAAGAGAAAGGAACGAAGTCACCAATATGTTGTAAGTAAACCTTTGTTTAGTCAGCGTTCAATTTGATATCGTTTCTAATTTCTAATCAAAACACGTTAATTACCTTTGAGTATCGAATATCGAATATCGAGTGACAAAAACAGCTAAAAATGTACATACGACATCATAAAGTGACTATATTCGTTGAGGCTCATCTCTTTTTTTTCCTACATCAGTTTGTTAAACCCATTGAGAATCACTGCAGAAACTACGTCTCCAGACCAAGTTCAAGATTCAAGTCAACTTTTGCACAAAATTAACCGCGAATATTTACGCATTGTCTCTTCGCGCATCGCAAAAGTAAACTACAGTTTAACACGGTTGTTTGGGATAATGCCTCGGTTCCTGCTTTCAAGGAAACTGATTACAGGCTACACCAATGGGGTCTTTACGAATATGCCCACCTTTGAAACCCAAGTCTCAATTTTAGGTCATGCACTTTTATCTAAACACGCTACTGCCCTCGCTCCCACGTCAGCAGGTAATTATTCACAAAAATCACAAATTAATTATTTACAAAAATAAAACAAAAATGTATTTCAACTTTTAAAAGGTGAATTATGAAATCAGGGTTATATTTTTCTTTTGGTTATGTAGATTTTGGTGTCATTTCTTTGGGATATCACGATAAGCTGTGTATGGTTGTAACACTGGATAAAAGAACTACCAAGGGTCGAGATCAAGGTCGAAGGCTGATCAAGATGTTTGAGGAACAATTGTGCGAGATTTAAAATGCAGAATAAGTAGCACGTACAATGCGTTTTCCTGATGCTTACTGATTCATGTTGCCTAGCACAGCATTCGTAGGCACATTGGGCCTACGAATTCAAATGCCAACGAGCACCTATGAGACTGAACATTTCCAGAAAATAAAAAAACTCCGTTCTAAGAAATGCGCCGCCGCCTACCACCACTTATGGTTCTCACCGATTTTCTTATAACTATAATAATTTAATTTATTCATGTTTCAACTTGATTTTTTATTTCTACCCGAATCATTCATTCGTTTTAAAAACGGCTCCTGTCTAAGACAAAGGACTGGGCCCGAATGTAAACATAAATAGAAGACCCAAGCCAACAGTGATTCTCAGATTTACTTTGGATTTTTTCAGAGTGTCAAGTCTCTTTTATTTTATTTATTTATTCATTTATTTCAAGACAATTCATTCAGAGCAAAGTAGTCTACTGGTTTAGATTCTACATTCTATAGTAGAATTTTGAATTCTGTATTTTTTACTCTAGTGTTTATATATATTCTTATTCTTATGTTACCGGTTCCACTTTGGTGGTTGTATAAAATTATACATCGTATTATTTATTTTATTCTGTATATAGTCAGATTCCTTCGGGGTCAAACGGGAAATGAAATTAAAATGACGGAGCATTTTTCTAATAAAATTTGGGTGGTCGTGGAATTTAATTATTATATTTTGATGTTCGCTGGCACCCAGTTTTCAATCATCGGGGTTATTGCTTTCAGTTTACAGTTTAGACGCAGCTCAAATTATTCAATTGTAATTTCAACGACTGTCACAGAATCGAATTTATTTTTCCGCATTAGTTTTTGGTTTGATCATGACATGAAAATTGTCCCTTGTGGCATTTTAATTGCAGTAATTTTTAGTAGAACCATAAATTTTGACTCCATTTCATGGAATGAAAAGTCAAACGGAAGGTAAACATATAAATGTACAAAATGCAAAATGATTGATTGAACCAATTCAAAAATTCACAGAAGCCAAGTGAATACTTTTAATTGCTTTGGTCCAGTTTCCATTTTGTGTACTTTAAAGACAGTTGAAAGTTGAAATTGTAATTAACATTGGCATTGACGCTGGACAGTAAAAAGTTAATTTGATTTTGAATTTCGATCAGCGAACGTCGCCACAAAAACTTTTGCTCATTTTCCTTCCGACTTGTTCTTTTATTACTACGCAGCTGAATCCGTCTCAATTCTCAATTTTAGTTTTTATTTCTTTTCATCAACTACTGTGTGTACTGTGTGTAAAAGGAAAGACCAGGATTTTGTTAAATATACTCAATTTTTTGTATTTCCGTAATTCCGTATTCAGCATTTGTATGTGTAAGTAGAACAAAGCTAAAAATCTCCACCTAAAACTTTTTACCTCCAAATTTCAAACTACATAATATACAAAAAACAGCTGAATTTGGAAACTGTTGAAAAATGTTGACTCTAGAAGAAAACGGATGGAATTTCAAAAGCGTTCAAATTAATTCCGCATTAAATTTTCTCCCGCTTGAAATTGATGTGAAAACAGGAAAAATCAGCATTCAAAGTCCATCGAATAAAATGAGGATTTTTCGATGGAAAATTTGGTTTTGTTTAGCAATTGCTCACTCTTTTTACGTAGTGGGCCGATTCGTTCAATCGACGGTCCTCGAGCCAGAGAAATATTTCCGTTGGGATCATTTCATTCTTCATTTTCCATTTGCCGTTGGTTTCGGTTTAATTTATTACACTGCATTTTGCATGTTCCGGAAAAATCCGGAAGAATGCGTCATGACCTTTAATCAACTTTTTGTCGAGAGGGAAAATCCTGTACAAAAAATGATGGATGAAGAAGCAGCAGAAGAAGAAGACGAAGGACAACAACAAGAAGAATTGCAAAGTCAAATAGAATCCATAACAACAACAACAAGAGTTTGCCCTCGCCCTCGCCCTCTGTTGACATGGCCACCGCTTTATTCTTTGGATGAAATTCTGACCAAAATATTTCTGTTTCTAATAGGCGCATCGAGTATCGTTGAGACAATTATTTTTATTCTTGACCCGAGTCGACCTCAACTTTTGATCTCGTCAGTTCCGCCAGAGTATCAAAATGTCTACAGTTTTGTCGGTCTTTTGGCTGTTGACGCCGTTTTTATCACGTTTTATTTTGTCTTGGTCTATTTTTCATTCCTTTGTCAGCTCTTGTTCTTTGGAAAATGCACGGCGGAATTCAAGCGACTGAATCTTCAACTCAGGTGAAAATCAAAATCAGATTGTTCATGAGAAAATTGAAAATCAAAAATCGAAAACATGGTAATATAAATTTAATTTTACAAAATAAAATTTCCATTTTTTCAATCTTTTTCTATGCACAGAAATCTCAAGGACGTCTTTCAAACCCGCTTGATCCAAAATCGGGACCAGCGGAGAGAAATTTGGATTCTCCGTCAGATTTTAAAGGAGATGAAAGAACTGGAGGTTTTCATTGAGCTCTTTAATCGTTGTTTTCCTCCCTGTATTTTTGCATTTAAACTCCTTTGGTTAGGACTTTCCATTCTCTTTAATTTCTTTACAATTCGTCATTTTCACGACTTTCCTCTTTTGGCTGGCTTCACTGGTTACTGTGCCTTTATTGTGATGGCCTCCTATACAATTTTATATGACAAAGCCTTTTCAGTCCCTAAACAAATGCAAGGACTGAAAAATGAATTTTTGATCTCTGTCAACAAATCCGCATCAACAACAATGACAACGACAACGACAACGCCATCTCTTGCTAATACAAACTACTGGTTTCGGACTGAAATGAAGAGAGAAATACGGAGGATTCGAGATGTGGGGGTAAAAGTTGGCAGTTTTCACACACTTGAACGAGAATCCACACCAAATTTCATCCACTTTGTGGTAACAAATGTCGTCAATCTACTCGTCACTTTTCCACGATAAACCATAATTGTTGCATTAAAAATTTAAACTGCAGAGACCCGCCAATTTTTCTCTCATTCTTTTCAAAGGAGGAGTAAAAACAGGAAATTTGCTGGGATTTTATGTCAAAACATTTTTTAACATGTAAAAATTGTAAATATGTTTTTGTTAGTCAATTAAATCCGAATCAAACCACTCGTTTTTTCCACCAGTAAATGACAAGGTGAAATGTAAATTTGAATCTCATTGCATATTGCATCGCATCATCCCAGGCCATGTCAACAATATCAAGGTCATTGACATTGGACTTGACCTTGACCTGGACGTTGGCCATAATATACGAAAGTTGGACAAATGTGCATGTAGTAAGTATGTACTTTCTACTTTCTACTGTATTTAAGAATTTTGTACTACTTTCGTATTTTATTCGATTTTTCATGTCTCCTTGTGCTCAACGCTCAATATGTTTCTTTTCATGTGACATATGACAAGCGACAAAGGACGTGAAAAAGCAAACTTTTCCAATGTCCACTCTGTCCATTGTAAAATGTACATTGCGCAGAATATTTTCGTCAGTCACCAGTGGACAAAGGAAAGGATGGGGAGAGAAAAGACATTCACTTCTGAATAAATCATTAGTGTTTGTGCCGGTTCTCGTCAATTTAATTACATTATACCATGGCTCAATGATACATATGAATTTTACGACCCGAAACTCGGTTTATCTGCAGTTGTGGCTTGTGGCTGACTGAACAGTTGAATAATTTAATATTTGTTTTGCTATTCTCCAGTCTCGACCCTCGATTCGCGATTAGTTGCCACACAATATTTAATATTTAATTGTCATTGTTCATCGTTCATCGTTCATCCTTCATCGTTCAAGTTAATACAAATCGGATGTTAAAAACACAAAATCCTTTGGATACTTTTGTCATCCTATTTCAAAGACTGGGGTTTTCCAATATCGGGATCTAGAATTGTAAAATTAATTATTTTGTTGTAGGAGCTCTGACAATCTCAAAAAAAATACAGTTTATCGATATTTATGATAATTGCACCCGTTTTCCATATTTTCCTCGCTAAACTTTGATCTTTGATCTTTGATGAGTGGCTCCTCCAATTTGGTTTTAGTAAATGTGAACAAAATTCAAACCTTTTTCCTTTTGTCTGTATTCTGTATTGCTAAATTGTGTTACGTCGTAAAATTTAAATCCTTTTTATCAAAAAAGATTTAACCAAACAAAACTCGCCGTCCTCTACTTTTTTTTGAAAATTGGCCAGAGAAGCAATTTTAGTTTTTTGCGCGTTGAGTCAGAATTCACTCTACTAGATCTGCAACTTTCCACAGATTTTGTCAAAAAAATAGAGTCTGCGGGTTGCTATAGTCTTTATCTACTTTTTGTTGGCAATATTTATGGGCAAAAGTATCTAAAGAAAAAGGAGAGGTAAGCTGAGCGGCATAAATTAAATATGCTATTCGACCACCCGTATCGTTGATTTTTCATGAAGCCTGCAAAACTATTATACACTCTAATTTCTATGTACAACTTTCCTTCGAATATGAATATCTTAGGTACCTAAAATCTGAAATACGTAAAATAATAAAGAAATAACTGACAACTGGCAAATGACGCCGGACCTGTGCGATCGATCCAATGAGAACGAGACGAGACGAGACAAACAAAAATAGAAACAAATGTCCTTCATTCCTCAATTCGATCCCAGCTCAAGTCCAGAGTTCAGCTACAACAATAAGCAACAGCTCCATCACCAGTGTCCGTATTTTGGATAAAGCCGAGATGAAGCAAAGTAAAATTTAAAATTAAAAAAGGTCCTTAATTAGGGATTAGGAATCTAGAATCTAGAATCTATAGAACAGCAAATTCAAGTAGAAAACTTTGCTGCAAAATGTTGACTGTGGAAGAAGCTCGATGGACTTTCAAATGGATAAAACTTTACTCCATTTTGAACTTGCTTCCGATTGAAATGGACGTGAAAAGGGGTAAAATTCAGAAGCAGTCGAGTAAACTCCGGGTTTTCCTGTGGAAAATATTATTTTGCTTTGGGGTTGTCCATAACCTTTATATGATTTTTAGGCTGGTTCAGATGACGATTCTGGAGCCGGAAAAATATTTTAAATGGAATGATTTTATCATGCAGTTTGGCTTCACAACTATTTACACTGCATTTCACTTGATTGGATTTCAACTGTTCTGGAAAAATCCTGAAGAGATTGTGTTGATTTTCAACCATCTTTTTGTACAAGGACGAAACACTGGGGAAAAGGTCAAGGATGAACAAGAACAACTCGGAAACAAAGGGAAAAGTCAACGTCACAGTCAAAGTATGTACAAAATAAAATATTTTCTTTTTAATAGAAATTATGTACAATTTTAGCACATTGAACAACTGAACAAAAGAATCCTTTTTCAAAAAATTCAAAATTCTAAATTAAAATGTAAATTCCAATTTCAAAATCAGAGAACAGACAAGGGAGACCATCTAAAACAGGATTTAGATCCATGACAACGTCATTCTCAGCTGGAGTTGGAGTTTCAGCTAGGGAATTTCATTCAGCTTCAGGTTCCGATCTGACTCTGGTTCCAGATTTCCAGGGAACATCCGAGAGTCGTCCGCGACGTCTCTTCGCTCGGCCTTGCAACTATTTGGCAGGTGAAATTTTGGCAAAAGTTATCCCGTTTGTCCTGGGATCATCCATCATTCGCTACACGCTTGTGTTTGCTAAGAGTCTGGCAAAGCTTCAATTTGTCTACTCCCTTCTCCCACCAGAGTATCGAAATCCCTACAGTTTCTTGGCTTGTTTGGCTGTTGAGTCCATTTGTCTAGCGCTTTTTATTGCGATATGGACTTTTTCTACTGTGACTCAGCTCTTGTTCTTTTCCAAATGTAAAGAGAATTTCCAACAACTCAACTCTCAACTCGGGTAAACATATTTAAAGCTCTAATCTCTAATCGTAATTAAATACAAATACAATGGAACTTTCTGAAAATTACTCTAAATTCTATAAGTAGAATTCTGAATTGAGCAACAAATTTTGTCCTCTTTTAGGAACCTCAAAGACACATTTCAAACTTGCGTTGTTCGGAGTCCAAGCGTTGAAATTTTGATTCTTCGCCAAATCCTGAATGAGATGAAAGAATTGGCCGTTTTCATTGAATTCTTCAACCGCTCTTTTCCATTTTGTATTTTGGTTTTTAAAATCCAGTGTTTGTCTCTATCCATTTTTGATTATTTTTTCACCATTCGTTATTGTCAAGTTTATCCAAAAATTGCTATTCTTGCTGCGTACATTGCTATGCTCTTAACTTTGCTGTACAAAAGCATGTATGGACGTGCTTATTCCATCCCTTTGAAAATGGAACAATTGAAAAATGATGTCCTCGTCGTTGCACAAAAATCCACAGAGTGTAATTCCAATTCCAATTCCAATGAAAATAGACAATTTTTGGAGGAAATCAAAAAAGAAATTGGTGGAATTCAAAATACTGCGATAAAAGTCGGTAGCTTCAACAGTCTGGAAAGGGAAGCCACACCCATGTATACTGATTTCGTCGTACAGAATGTCGTCAGTTTACTTGTCACATTTCCCGCATAAAAAACAACAACGTGTTGATGGTCTGGACCAGGATTATCAAGTACATAATCCATGAATTATGAAGTCTGAGAGAAACACAAGGAGCAAAACTTGATACAGAAATTTCCCGCCAAATTCAAATTAAAACCACCTAGTAAGTTGTTCGTATGTACATTGTACATATTATCGGCTGCCACCCAAAAAATTATTTTCCGCTGAAAAAAAAATTAAAGTAGCAGTAGTAAATTATAAAAAATAACAAATGCTGAAAATAAAATCAAATTTGTCTGCACAACCTAATCAAAGGTTAATTTTTATTATTTCTTTGGGTAGAGCTTTAGTAGTACTTTGCAGTCATAGATATTTAGAATAATCCGGCATAGCATGAAAACTGTGCTGACCTTCTTTGGCCCAGCACAGTATGAAAAACGCGTGTGCCCACCCAGCACTGCATTTAAAATGTATGTGCTGACCTTTGCTGACCTAGGGCGTCGAGTAGGAAGTGTGTACAATGTTTAAACCCCGATTTTTTAAATGAAATTTGGAGGCTGACTTGAAAATTTCAGCCTCCTTGAAGGTCAAGTTGAAAAGGTTAGACTCCAGGAGGCTGACTTGATTCCCATAAGAAAATCTAAATCCCCAAACATGCTCAAATTATAAAAACTTGGAATTTGTACGTTTGGGATAATATAGGACACCCTAATGCTCACGATTTTCCCGTACGTACATGCGGGAAAATTGTGATTCAAATCCCGTGGCAATTTTAAATAAAGTCAAGGATGTCTGTACTTTTCTCCAAAATCCTCTCTTTTCATCATCTTGCTAACAAATTCATGCGGAAATAAAGATTATTTCGAGTATCTTTGTATTTTTACACCGTCTGACAGCTTTATTCACATTTCGATTTACAATTTACGTTTTCAATAATAATTATTATTATGATATTATTGAGCTGACATTTCCGCGTTTTTCTTGATCCACTGGATGAAGTAGGACACTTCTGTAAAAACACCAGGCCTAACTTCGCGAGTTCCATTTCCGCCATTTTCTGAATCCAAGTCATAGCTCATTTCATTGTGTTCGTTTCGGTTACCGCCAATGCCGTTAACTCCACCTAAAAACATAAGGTCAACAAGATCAAAGCTCCAGAATTTTGTATATTTCAGCAACAATAAAATGAAATCGGAAGGTAAATTTTATGTCAGGGACCAACACAGAATGAAACAACATGAACAAAAACCGAAATATCGTACCGAGAAACGTGAGCCCAACCACAATTTGCTCCCCTGATTCAGAAATGTGATAAAGTGGTCCACCGGAATCAGCTTGGAAAAAGCATTGCTTTAGTTCAATAATATCTCGGAATGAATTTGAAAACTTTACGACCACTCCACTGCTAATAGTTTTAAATGTAACTTTGCTACATAATATCATTAACTATTAAACTTACCTTTCCCAGCCCCTTTTGTTGAATTTCCCGCGCACATTTCGCCCTCTCGAAGCTCTAACTCTGGATAAATTTTTTGACATTCGTCCAGCGGGACAAACGGAAGTTGAACTTGTTGAAGAATGTGCGGGAGAATATCGTCTTCATTTCTTCCCCAACCAACTGCTGTAAA